>BHFT01058527.1:0-33670 GCA_004320025.1 Laticauda laticaudata
AGAGAGATGGTGAGTTGAAACATTTCTATCTCATAGGTTGAAACATCTTCCATCTCAATCTCTGGACTCATGGTGGATTGTAAAAGATGGATGGCAAAGAACAACCTGAAAACCACCTAAGAGCAAATGGCTTAGTTTTGTGAGAAGTCTAATGGAGGGTAGAGATTCTGCTTATTCAATGATTTTTTGTTGTCTCGCAAAAGCAGCCTAATCAAATTTCATGCAAAAATATTTGTGTTTTTAATTGTTGATGTTGTTCATTGTTTATATGCCAAATGATAGCAATTGGCCACATTAAGCCCTGTCACACCGAACCCACGGATGCAGAGGATGTAAAACGGACAAAAACAAGCCTTGCCATCGCGTTGGAAAATGCCGATGTTCTCACTGCCTCCGTTTGGCTTCTCTCTATCCATCTCAGCATCGCATTTTACTGGACGTTTCATCCGCTCCAAATTCTTTTTTGGGCTGCCCAACTAACTTTTGCTGCGAAAATGTATCCAGTTCATCCGTTCTGCATCCGCTACACATCCGCTAGGCATCCGTTACGCATGCCGTTCGCATCCGCTATATCCGCTGGCATCCGCAACAATCTCGCATCTGCCCGGACTGGCACAAGGGGAATAAAAAAGGGAAAAAAGGCCCCCAAAGAAACGAAATTTGCCAGAACGGATCCTAGCGGATGCGCACCGGAAACAAAGCGTTTAAAACAGGAAAAAATATTCGCAGAGGGGACCATATCTCGATATTTAAGGATGTCTGCAGGATGCCCTGAGGATGCAAACGGGACACTAACTGCTCTATAAAAAAAGGGGGAGCAACTGCACCTGCATCTCACTTTCAGAAGCAGCCAGCCAAGCTGTGCAGACCTCTGCAGCTTCATCTGACTCTTCCTCTTCCACAGCATCCAGTCATGTCCCAATGTGGAATATGTGACAAAGTCCTTCGGCCAAGCCACTATCCTTCTGCAACAGTGCGAACCATCTACAGGCTTGCTGTGAACTCTTACTACGGGAAGAAATAAGGAGGCACCCAAAAAAAGTCTGGGTTCCAAAGATGGTCCCGCCTAGAAAAGCAGAGGAGACTGTACAAACAACTGATGGTGGACTCAGGAGCGAAGACACTCGGGCGTTCCAGAACTTCCATAGGAATGCCTCCATTCATGTTTGATGAAACCTTGTGCAGCGGCTGAACACCCAGGTTGACCAGACAAACACAACTTCCAGCCCAGCCGGAACCTGGCTCAAAGGTGGCACCTCACTCTGCGCCACCTGGCCTCAGGGGGACCACCTACAGGAGCAATTGCCAGTACAGCTGGAGGTGCCACCCCAACACCATCAGCATTGTGGGTCCAGAGAAGTGGTGCAGGCCATCATCGAGAATAAAAGGAGGAGCTCCTCCAGTTACCTCTCACTGAAGAAGGATGGAAGAAAGTTGCAGAGCCAGTGGTATCAAGAAAGTGGAACTTCCGCTACACCGGTTGGGAGCCATAGATGGCAAAGCACGTGGCCCTGTAAGCTCGGCAGCCAAAGCTCAGGTGTTGCACTTAATCACAACTCCAAGGGTTCTCTCAGCTCGTCCTCTTCGCCAGGTCGATGCTACTCAAGTTTCATGTACATCATGCCTTGCAGGCAACGGGTTCTCATTTTCAGAATGCCAGGTATACAACGCTCAGTTACATCTCTCAAGGAGGGGGCTTGAAATGCGCAACTTACTTCATTGGTGGGTTTTCCCAGATTCCAGATACCCCACGACGCCAAGCTCAACGTAGCAGCACCATTATGCGCTACTTTCAGTGATCGGGAATTGACGGCCTATCGTCCCTCAAAATCTTACCTCCATGAAGCCCTAAAACACCTCAAAGATAACCTCACACGTGAAGAGAGGATCTTCAATCACAGCTGTTGGAGGCAAGAGGAGTGGGGAGAAGCCTTTGGCACACTGGCCAACAGGTTTCCAGAGATAACTTCTCCCAATCAGCAGCATAGCCAGAGACCGCATGAGGAGGATCGTGGAAGCTTGCTGCATCCTGCAAATCTCATTGCCGCACCGACACCCAGTCTTTGCAGAACGCTTGTGGACCGTCAACAAGGCATATGAGAAACATGGAGCCTGGGGATGGAAGGCAAGGCAAACCCTGAATCGACCATTTGAGGATGTGAGGCCCGCCACACAGAGCCTCACGTGAGGTCGGAGAAGCAGCGCCACTCCTGAACGACTGTGCGCAACTTTCCCCAGCTGGAGCAGTCGGAGAAAATGCAAGGTCATAGACAGTGATTGTAATGCTTAGTGGATGTCTTCCTTCAGCCGTGTCTTCAGACACGGATGGATTGGGCCATGTATGTTTGGTTGGCCTACATGAAAGGGCTTAATAAAGAGTTGTGTTTAGTGTTGACATGTGTGGGATAATTATTGACTTATTGATTGATAATAAAGGGCATAGGTGTGGCACCTAGGGAGGCGTGGACATACAGTCCCATATGCTTAGCACATGGGAGGTTTCTATCCGACAAGCTATATACCGCATGCCAAAGCCTGATCCTTACCCATTACCCACAAAGCATGCAACAGACTAAACCAGTGTTCTAAAAGTTGTCCACCAAGACCTTATTAAAAAAAAGAAATGAAAGCAGTGTGTGAATGCATAAATAGACTTATTACAAGAAGCTATGAAAACAAAAAAAGAGCTCTAGAGAAGCTCCTCTTGTCGGAACTCAGTCTTCGAGGGGTGTAAGGGTGCAGGTGCTGTGAGGTGGTAGTGCTGGATGGCTTGATCATCAGTCCTCGCAGAAGCAGAAGCAGCAGAGTCGGCCAGCATCCCAGGAAGAGCGAGCCCGTGCTGGCGAGAAGCCCAGCTAGAACCAGAAGTGAAGGGCAATGGGGGCGGGTATGGGTAGCCCTGTCCGCTCTTTGCCCAGGTGGCAGCAGATGGCTGGGCTTGCTCGTGGCTTCGCATGAGTTGTGGTTTGGTGTTCTGAGCTGGTCAGGGAGGCTGGAGGAAGGTGGCAGGGAGGCATAGGCACCAGGCTGCCAGCAGGAAGGCTGGCACCAAGGCAGGCACCGGTTGCAGGGGCTGGGGCAAGGCCATAGGCTGGCAGCAAGGCGCTGGGCAGCAAAGGCTGTGAGGAAACAGACATTGCAGGCAGGGCAGGAAGCAGCCAATCGTCCGGCAGCAGGTTCGCTTTCCTCTTGAAACTCGGGACCTGCTTCGAGCTGCTTCGGTTATATCCGCGAGCTGGAGCAATGATTCCTGCCGGAACTGACTAGCTATTGCAGGCAAATTAATGTCAGGCATCCATTTAGGTTCCGCTGTGCATCGCTGTTGCATCCGCTTTCGCAATCCGTTCAGGGCACCCGCCTGCATCCGCGTATCCGTTCCGCGCTCCGCTTTGTACTGAGGTCCCTCCGGAAGCCTAGCGGATGCGGGCCCCATCCGCTTCCATGCCGCTATCAGTCCCGTGGGCTTCCATTCTGCATCCGCTTTCCATCCGCCCATGTGTCATCCCGCATCCGTGTTATCCGCGTCCGGTTATGCAAATTTTTGCGCCTTTTGAGAGCGGATAACAACGGATGGAACATTTTGCTCGTCCGCTGTGTTCTTTTTGCATCCGTTGGGCAGTGTGACATGGGCTTAATATAGTTATTGTTGTCCATATGTGATGAAAAAAGTATCTTTTCCATATTTGGAGGACTTATTTGGAGAACCCTATGACTATCATTAAGTGTTGCACCTTATGATTCTTGACTCTTGACAAATGTATCTTTTCTTTTATGTACACTGACAGCATTTGCACCAAGGCAAATTCCTTGTGTGTCCAATCACACTTGGCCAATAAAGGAATTCTATTCTATTACAAAGAGATCTGGAAGCTTCAGCTAGTCTTTTCTATACTGAATGATGACCTTCAGCATTAGCACCTCAGATTCATAATGTAACACCTTGTCATCTTGTTCAATCATTATCCATTTAGTGAGATCCAAATAAATTATCCATCAAAGTTACAACAGCTAGACACATCTCTGGGATACATGGCTTGAGTAAACTCAGGATCAAAGGAAGATACCACCTGACATACCTGTTTACATTTAGGAAGATTTAAACTGCTTCTTTGTTGATATGAAAAGTTGGAGGGGTCATTGAGGCACTTGTAAAAGTTTGACCTGTACACATTAAAATAAAATATGGTTGTGTTCACAAAAACAGTAACAAAAGTCTCCAGGCCTAATTCTACTAAACTTAGTAATATATTAGAGATTGCATTGGTTTATGAGTATTTTTATAATATAAAGGCATGTTAAAATGATAGAGTGGACATAGGAAAGGCTTAAGGGTTTGTGAGATTACTTTAAATAGTGGTCTAAAATCACACTATGTTAGCAGAAATTTGTTCTTATCTAAAATACACATATATACAATATATTCTTTCTCAAAATGAATTATTAAGTTTATCAGGACATAAAATACAAAAGAAAATGAAAATAATATAGGGAAAAGGGAAGGGGAAAAGTATCGGGGAAGAAGGGAAAGAAAGAAAGAACAAACATTGCCAACTCTTTTTAGCGCCGTAGAATAAAGTAATAACATTGCAGCCATACCTTTTAATTTTACATGTTAATGTGTACTAGCCATTACTATATCAAACCTATCTTATCAGCAAAACCCAATATCAAAATTTCATTTTTCCCCTCTCAAGCACAAAATCCAGAAGCAAAATATACACAATATATTCAATTTTACCATTCAACAACTTTATTTAGAAAAATGGTGGAAGTTTAAAAGACACCTTATGAAGCCAAGTTTTAATGTTTATCCACTAGTCCCCAGTATGGCACCAAAAGGTCAACAGACAGTTACATTGGTGCTTCTTAGGCTCCATATCCTTTGCCTCACTTGTTTAATTTTTTTTTACATTTTAAAAGAAGTAAATGTGAAGTCAGCATGTTACAAAAATTAACATTTATTTGCAGTAATGTTTTGAATTCCATACATATCTCAGCAGATATCATAGAAACTACAGCTCAGGAATTTATTTGGAAGTATGTTCACCTACCTAGAAAGAAAACAGAAATACTGGTTGATATGGGATATTCAGAACCAGTAAAATGGTCCTTGGGGAACAATTTCCTGAATTTGCTTTTCCGGTAAACTGTTTTGCAACTGGGTACGTCCATCATTGCAATAATCTGGGTGAGGGTCCATAACATGCTCTCAGTAATCAAAATCTGTGAAGCAGCTCAAAACGTTGAACTCTTTTAAGCGAAATAGATGTGACTAGCAGAAATTTTCCTACCCTGAATTAAAGGGATCCTATATCAGTTCCTTATTGCAGTGTTAGACAAACACATAATATTCAAATGAAATGAGGCAAAAGTGTTCAGAAATCAACATTTCATCTGTCTCTGAGATATCATGCTGTCATTCTTGAAAACTCATTACAGGTGCAATTGCTGGGATTGTAGATCAGCCAATGCAGAACTTCCAGAAAACATCGGAAGCCCAGGCTTCAGCAGGACACAAAGCCAAAGGCGTGATCTCTGGTGTGGGGAAAGGAATCATGGGAGTTTTTGCTAAGCCTATTGGAGGAGCAGCTGAGTTAGTCTCCCAGACTGGCTATGGTAGGTTTGACAAAATGTATGAATTCAGCGTGTTGCATGTTCATTAATATGTATTATTTTAATTGTAGCATGTAGTATTACAATAGTAAAATCTTATTTAAAATATATATTTCCCTCCTACCATCAGATTCTTTTAATGAGATTACACTATTTTCCGATTTCAGATGCTTAGCTCTCATTAGCCAGTTTTTCAAAAAAATGTATATATAAAATGCATTGCAAAACTAGCCAATTTAATAGAAGAATTTATCACATTAAATCTTCTTAAAATATAAATAGCCAATTTAGGTCAAAAAATTCCTGATAAGTTGTGTTACCTATCTCAGTGAGGAAATTCTATGAATCTCAGATGATCTCACAGTTTAGTATGGACTAATGGAAACTAAGTGCCTATTTACACCAAGATCACCCTTTTGTCTTGATAACTATAATACAAATCAGTTGCCAGCTGTTATTTCTGCTTCCAGACTTACTGCTGAAACAAATAAAATATGTTCTGAGTTTTCCCACCAGGTCATATGACACCACTGTATAAAGTATACTCACTTTCTCTGAGCCAGGCCCAGATGTGTCAATATGGTATTAATGGTATATTAAATTACATCCAAGAATTGCAAACATTGTAGATGTTTATTGCTAAATACTCATACAGCATCTTCCTTTAACTGGCTCAATGTTTTCCTCCTTGAGATGAGTCACTAACCGTTTATACTTGGCAGCTTTTTTTATTTCCATTAACTAAACTTTTAGGCATTATTTTGCACCCAAAAGAATGAAGAGTGTAATCACTCTGTTCTGCTCCTCCATGGTTTTCAAAACATCTTGGAGCTAAAGATCCTATTTGGACAAATGATAAAATTAGAAGCCTAGGTTTCAAACAGACCCCTTGAAGAAATAAGATGTCATCCAAAGGTTACTCTCACAGGTTTTCCCCAAATTCTTCATCAGCCCAAAAGCATAAAAAGAAGCCAAAAAAAAAAAAAACCAGCTACANAAAAAAAAAAAAAAAGCCAGCTACAACTCTTCATCTTCAACATATGCCTCCTTCCTAATCCGTATCCAAGATTTTCCAAGAATTTCCTAATTCTCTGGGGAGGTTTAGGAGGGACAAGATGAAACTGTTGTGTGTGGCTGTTTTCTCACATAATTGTTTATCCAACATGTGTATCAGATATGCACATTTCTTTAGTCTGTTGAGCAATTGGAAGTTTGTTGTACATAAAACTTCAATTCTAGGAAAACTAGAGAAAGAAAAAAAGTTGGAAGTTAACGTAAGAGATGTTCCACGTTACATAGGTTTTAGATTCTTAAAAAACATTGGCAATTGAGAAGTGACCCAAAATGATGGAAAGATGCACTTTAATGCAAACAGTGGCTTGAAACCAGAGAGCAACTTTAGCAGAGCCAACTTTGCAGAACTCAGAAGATAGTTTTTGTTGTTGTTCATTGAATAACAATCTCTCCAAAAATAAATATGTCAAGTTCTTTTGCAACTCTTTTTTCCTCCATTTGAAAGAGGTTTTGCAATGTAATGTTGCGCTGAGTGCATAGAATTAATGATAGAGTGTGCAAGATTCTGACAACTGTATTTTTATTTTTTGTGTCTATTGGCTGAGAGAATTGAGTCTTTTCCATAATAAATGGAAGTACATAGAGTAGTATCTTGCTTGTGACTAATGGGTGAATGGGCTTATGCTTTTGTGCAGAACAAGACCACACAGAAGTAATCACACATTCTACTTTTCCATCTGCCAATGACTCTCATTTACAATAACGCTGAATAATTTCAATCAGTTGGTTATTACAAATGGAATGTATCTTTTGAACATTACCAGGAATTGATGTATGTTCAATATTAAAGTTAGTTCTTTCTGAACAGCATCAGTGCATTATTTAATTTGGTATTCGTTTTATAAATTTTTACCCTGATGCAGAAATGTTTGATGCATTAGTGCTCAGCTCTCTCCCTATCCAGAAATTCTGCCATCTTCTTAAAATGCGCCCCGGTTTCAATCCCAGTTATAAAACATTTATCTTTTAAGTAAACCATCCAGTTATTGATTCTCTGTCATTTCTGAGCATAAGGCCTGTGCCCTGCACCAACCATCAGAAAGCAACATGCTAATTCACTCCTTTGTTGTCCTGATCAGGGTAAACAGGAAGAGAAGTTCCTTTACAGCACAGGCCTCCAACCTTGGGAACTTTAAGTCTTGTGGACTTCCAACTCCCAAAATTCCTTAGCCAGCTGGCTGAGGAATTCTGGGAGTTGAAGTCCAGAAGTCTTAACGTTGAAGACATTTCTCAAATTTCAGGTGCCCCAAGAGACTTCATAAACATTTGGGTTTCATGTTTTACAGATGCATTAAGTAATTTACACTGAAATGCAGTTTCTAGGGCAAATTTGCCTGCTGGTGTTTGCTAATTGTGAGATACTCATGAAAGAATGTGAATATTAGCAAGGAAGTTAACCATGGTTTTGAACTGATATGCTTACATTCTTAGCTAACTTATCCAATCCCTTTTCTAAATCTATGGCCCTCAAGAGCATTTAATTTTCCCTAATTGCTAGTATGTGACTGATGATCCATCTTTTGTTTATTTCTAGCTAATGCTAAAATCCATTATGGTTAAGTGCATGATTATTGTGTTCTAATATTGAATGAATTATCTCCACTAGAGCATCCAAAGATGTGACATCACTTTGGATCTGCACAATTTTATGGACTGCTTAAGAAAATGACATCATTGCAACGTTTGTTTTCCCACCCTGTAAAAACAAAACCCAAAACAGCCTAACTTTTATCACCACAGGTATTTTGCACGGGGCTGGACTTTCCCAGCAACCTAAACAGCGTTGTCCTCCAAGCGATCAACATGCTGAACAGGCACCAAACAGCCACGTCAAATATGTCTGGTAAATTATCTGGATACTGACTCATTTCTATACCCCAAGTGTAGTTTAATAGATTCTGGCTTCTGGTCAACCTAACAGAGCAAAAGGCTGACTTACAGCAGAATATATAGGAATGCTAAACATAAAGTTCAGCAGAGGCCCTCAGCTGTCCTTTGAGCTTTGGAAATCTGATACGAGCCTGTCTTTGTTTATAAAAGATATTGCTTAGTTGCCTTTTGCCCAAATATTGGACATCTCCAGAAATAATTGCTACAGTAGTTTCTTCTCAGTTTGATTCCAGTTTCCAGTTCCAATCCCTTGGAGTAGATTCAAGGCTCGAATAAGAAATGAATTGAACAAAAAAGATGTGATTGTGACCATCAATTAAGTCACCTTGGCTGCAGAAGATGGAGGTTTGAGAGTATTACAAAATAAGCAAGACCTCTTTGGGATTTAAAATCATAGCAAGTTTTGAAAAAAAAATTCTGTGTAATGCTACTGCTTCTTTAGAGGAAAAAAAAACAGCAACTTTACTGAGAAATTTTGACTATCAGGTGAATGCATGTTCTTCATCTTGAACCTTTTTTTTAAATAGGAAAATGCTCCAGTCACTGGGGAGACCAGAGGTCTACATGGCCCTGGATGTGATAATTGTGAGTGGATCAGGCCAAGAGCATGAAGGATGTTTACTCCTGACCTCAGAAGTGCTGTTTGTGGTTAGCATTGATGAAGACACACAGCAACAGGCATTCCCAGTGACAGAAATTGAATGCCTGCTAGACCATGAACAAAGCAATCTGTTGAAGGTGCAGCTCAAACAGCAGAGAGTATCTTGTGATCTAGAGGTAAAGCTCTGGATTTATTTTATTTGTAGTCTTTAAAAATAGCCATGATTTTTTTTTTGAACTTTATTAGCAATACACTGCCCATTTCAATAAATCTGTGTTCTCTGATTTCAGGCAGATGGAAACAGAGAGAGACTGTCCGAACAGCAATACAACAGACTTGTTGACTACGTTACAAAAGCATCCTACCACTTGGTTACTGTCCCTGTGTCTGTACAAAACACAGCACCTCTCATCGCTGCAGAACCAGTTCCAGCAACAATAAAGACTCATCAATACCTGGTTAATCCCATTTTTGCTCATGTATTCCTCAGCAAATTTACGATGGTAAAAAATAAAGCTTTGAGTAGAGGATTTAACTGAAAACAGTCTGCTAAAATGTTTCCAGATTTAAAGTACGACTATCTATGCAGTTGCCTAATAAGAACTTTACATTTCACATCACATGAAAACATGAGTGTAAACTTAAGTGTGCTGGGATATTGAACTATCACATTAAAAAGAAGAGTCTATTTTGCACTCAGTACATTTGAGACAAATTCTGTAGTCTGCTTTATAAGACAAAACTATGTAGATATGTTATAAAATAAGCTGTCAGTAAACATCTTATTTGGAAGTCTAATGTGTAAGGATTGACAGAATGCACAGAATGAACATTCTAATGTTCTTGTCTTTCTCTTCAATTCCTAAAGTGGTGCCAGTTAATATAAGCAAGGTTTAGAACTTAGCTTTAAAGACTTGCTCAGGGTTGAAATTTGTACTGCAACTGGCCCAACCTATACAAAATTATTTTTTCTATTCAGTTTGGAAGTACTTAGGTATGCTAAGTGAATTGTGATAACCTAGGGTTCCGGACCATTCTATTAATTTTCATTGACTGAGATTTTGCCAAATTTCAGTCCTTAATATAAATTAGTGCCTTTGTTTAGTTTGAAGAACAACTTGGTGACAACACTAATTTATGAGATTTTATTTTTGTCTACCATAAAAGATAGCAATGTTTTCTGAAGATTGTTGAATGTATGTGCTATTGCAATTGTTTAACAATGTATAAATTATGCAAGAGTTCTCTTGGACTATTAATGAGGGATCAGTAACTTACATTATATAAAGCTTTACCACTTTTGTTAAGCCAAGGATACCAAAAATGAGAAGGTGATTTAAATCAACTGATGCAAAATGCATTATTCAAAATATGTTCCATTGAGTTACATCCAGGTAACATCATAATTGCCATATTGGTTATATTGACACATTTCAACCTATCCAAACTAGAGCACCACAGCAAAGTCAATTTGGGTTCCATTGTAATATTTCCAAGTCATACAATTATAGTCGCAGCAATTCTGGGTAGGTGCCAGCATAGGGTAAGCTCATCTAAATACATGATTGACTTGAAGCCTATATCGCCATTTTTTAAGAATATACATAACCTGAACTCATGTTTGTCTGTTTTCTGTAAGATTCACTGAAAATGCTATTTAATGCTATGAGATATAGTTTCCTCTAAAAGCATCTTGAGTTTTTAATTGACCAGGTTAGTAGCCACTGTATCTGCTTTCATATAACCCCATTACCCTTTGTCATCCAAAATTAAACCCAAAAATCCATTGGAAAGGAATCAGTAAATCATAAAACTAGTGCCTGGTTTCATTATTGCTGGAGTATCCAGCAGTTATACTTGCACTGGAATATTAAATGGCAGATTCTTAAGTAAAGTATATACTTGTGACATAAAGCTCTACACTAAACCATCAACCCAGGAAAAGTAAAGTAAAATTCATGGATGTAGGGCCAAACCATTTTAGACCATACAGCTGGGTTACTCGATCAGTTATCAGATTTCTCATTTCCTGTGTAGATTAATTTTTCAGAGACCTCTAATATGGTAATAGTGGATGTTTTTAAATGTATCTTTTCTCGATTCTTCACCATCTGTTTTCAACTTCAAATTGTAGAAGAATCACCGGCATAAAATAGCTATTAAATAGATTGAACTGGGATCAGCAGGCTTTAGATTCAAAAAGTGTGTTTGCTCTAGGCTCTTATCTATTTTTATTTAACACTTTTGGTCCTAAGCATTTCTTTTTCTCTTTTCCTCACCCATTCTAACACCCTGCTCAGTTTTTCAAGGCAAGAACTCAACATTAATCTGTCCAAGGCCAATCTGTACTACAAAACTATGTTGAAGCTAGGCACTGGATTTAAACTGATTTAAGCCAATTTTCATGAATGTTTCCATTACATTTCTAGGCACAGAGATTTTGAAAGCTCTTTTGATTTTGTCACATGTCTTATGTGTTCCATTTTTAAAATATTCAGGCTTTGAAAACTGGATTTATCCTCAGTACAAACTAGGTACACCCTTTGTAAAATGTTTATAAGTTATTTGTTAAACTAGTCATTGTTTACTTACGCTGCTTTAAAATATTGTATTTTATAATTGAATCTTTCATGAGAAATAAAGAGTTATATTGCCACTTTGTTGACAGTACTGTTATAGCAATTTGACTCAAAAGAAAGCATTTATAAAGTGCCAAAATAATAAACTAGCACAAATAGGGAAGGTTATAGCTAGAGTGAAACAACAAAATTTGTTTAACGCTATTCTAAATTATAGTAATTGCTGTACAAATCCAATTAAACTGCTGACCAAGCTACAGTTCTGACAAAGGTTCCACTCTACAAAGCTACTTTTTATTTATCATTCCTATTATCTCTGAATACCACCTATACTGCAACTGGCTTTTAAGATTCAAATTAGTTTCATGGCTAATCATATTTAAATATTTATTTATAAGACTTAACTACCACTTTTCTGCCCAGAACACATTTAGGGCAGCTAACAATTTTTTTTAAAAAAATGTGTTATTTACAATCTGAAAATTTTTTTATGATCACAATTCAAGCAGAAAACACTTGGCCAAAGAAAAATATATTTTGATCACCAAAGCAGGAAAAATGGAAGCTGAGTGTCATGCCTGAGAGTATGATTTGGAAGCAAAACAGAAAAATATCCTCCTTGACCTGCAAGAGACCACAAAAAGCAAGGGCATCTTTAGAGACCCTTCCCATACCATGCAGTTCATAGCAAGCGATGCATGGGATGGTGAATCCTGGAATCCCTATGGCATCACTAAAACCACTATGCTGTGGATTAGGAAATCTGAAATACAAATTGTGCTTCAGTTGTAAACACAATGCATTGTTAGGTAACTCAACTGTCAATAGTCCTCCCACTATAGTTAACATATAGTACTATAAAGTATTATTCTAAGGATTGCAACTAATAATGTATATGTCTGAACACCAAAAGCATGAAATAATTATTAGGTTCTATACTATTTTTGTGCACTATATAAGGCTCACCACCATAAATGGTCCTTACAGGGCATTGCTGGTCAGGGAGAACAAACTTGGGCCAGAGGTTAACAGTGCAATCACATTTTTACATAAGGACGAGACAACCTGTGAGCCACTTGTCACCAATTCAGATATATCCTTACCAGATTCCTCAATGTCTTCAACAATAACAGTTTCTACTGTACTTGAAAAGTTCTTTAAAAATTCATTGAGAATTCAGTGATGAACTGCTTTAAAACAGCCATGTTCAATTCAGAAAATATTTTATGAAAAGTGTCAAACACATCATCACAGGACTATTTTTCTCCTTCGCTAAATCAGGTGTGGGCATGACCAGTGCATGATGCATCTGGTCTGTGGGCCAGAAGTTTGACAGCCCTGTTTTATGACATCTGATACATCAGAAAACAATTCTGGGCCAGATGGGTCAATGCTTGACAGAATTATCTGGATACATTATCAACAGAGCCTTTTTGGTCATGAGTTCATTTGCTTGCTAGTTTTTTTTCTTTCCCTCTTATGGGCACCAGTCAGAAGAGATTTTGGATCAAGCAGTAAGCGACCAGTTAGTTGAACAAAATTACTTTATCTACTAACTTCAAAAGGGCATCCAAAGGGCAGTGTGTCATTCATTTCAACAATAGCGCTCCTAAATTTCTGGATGGGCTTTGGTAGAACTAATGCTAACTTAGATAAGCTGCTTGTCATGCCCCTAGTGGAGACTGACTGAGAGGAGGAACAGCGGAAAGGGAGTGGAAGTGTGCCGCGGGAGGTTGTGGAAGAGGCTGGGGAAGGGCAGAGGCCAAGCTGAGCAGAGGAGAAACCCAAGCCCATCCCCTATCCATCCTAGGGCACGCAGGGAAAAGAGGAAAAGGGAGACATGGTCTACTCAGCAGGAGGGCCTTCATCCTCTTCATGGGCTGCAGCTGTGACAACTGAATAAGAGGACAGGCGTATGGGCAAATGCTGGAAACAAAGGGTGGAAATATCTGCATGGTTCCTCTCTTGAGTTTGGTGTCCTTCTCAATGTGTGTTCTGTTATCTGTGGACGAACTCCAGCCCTTATCTTGCCTGGTTTGTGTTGTTTTTTTCCCTCCTAGTAACTGCTTGTGTGGGAGTTTATTGTCTTCCGTCAAGGATATTTGGAGCTTGGAAGCAATGTGAAGGAATAAAAGGGGCTTCACCGGGTTTTTGTGACTGTGCTTTGTATCCCCACCCTGGGTCATCGCACTGCTAGCCTACTGTAGCACAGCTCTTGAAGCCTAAAGCATCCATTTGCATCTGCCCACCCACAGCTATGTGGCATGTTTCCATAACACCTGTTACAAAGTGAATTCTTGTGAACAGCAACACTTTGTACTTTTTCACAATAGAAAAAACACCTGGTTGTTACTGAACAGTGTGCTATCTGCAAGATAATGTTCTGAGAAAAAAAATTATAATGGTAAATGTAAAATGTGGATGCCATACACTTGACCTTCACATGGTCATTTAAAACAGTCATCTTCAATTCTTTTTTTGCCCACTTCTCTGTGAAGCAGAACCTAAGAAAGGAGAGGAAAAAAAATTGCTTCCAATTGCCAGTACTGCACATACTGCTGCTAAAAAGAAGCTAAAAAGATCCATTGATAATATCAAGATTTTTCCTGTTGTCCCTTAGACTTGACACCTTTTCAGTATTTTATTTTAGACAGAAAACTTTAAAAAAAATTATGTTACTAGGGATACTTCAGCCTGGAACATTGTCCAAGGAGCAGGTGTTTGGGCTAGAAGACCCACAAGGTCCCTTCCAATTCTGATGATAATACACTGAAGTACTTTCCATGAGCTGCCAATTGAAAGAAGCCAAGACACACTCTGAGATAAGGATTTCATTTAATGAGCACAATATAGCAGGGCCAACATTGAAGGTGATCGTTTTTGATCATAATATTCAATTATTTTGCCTCCAAAAGGAAGCTCTGAAAAAGAAAAAAAAAGTAAGTTATTAAGAACCTGGGATTTATTCTCCCATTTTGAAAATGATATGCAAAATATAATCTTATTTAAAATATAAAATATTTGTTTTATGAAGTCCAAAAGGTCTAACAGTTATAACCCTAAAACAAGTTCATGACATGAAATGTCACTGCAAACATAATTAGCCACCTTGTGCCTTAGTAGAAAAGCTTCAAACAGCATGATTTCAAAACTGGTAAAAATTAGCAGCAGTGAAACTGGCTACATTTTTCCAAGAAAGCACATGAATATTAGAATTAAGAAAAGCACATCATCACCAATAGATTAAAAAAAACCCAAAGGAGTGACTTCAGTTTAAAAAAATAAATCTATCTTTTTATTTTATTATTTTACTTTGCTTTAAGTGAATTACAATATTTTATTCTGTATTTCAATATGCACCAATAACAGGTCTGTGCCATTTCTTTGCTAACAATGTGAAAGTGATTTAATCAGTCTTATTTATGCCACCCAACCCACAAAGCTATTCAGTTGCCTGCCTTCTCCCAGAAAGTGTTTTGACTTCCTGGGTCAGGGTGGAAAGAAAATGTGTGGCCTGAGATCACCCAGCTGGCTTCTAATAAGGGAGAACTTAAACCTGGGAGTCTCACTCAATGTCAGCATTTTAATTGCTATGCTACACTATCTAACCTAGCTTAAAAGAAACATTCCCTTGAATTGTTAAAGCATAAACTGAACAATTGCTTACTTAGGATTAATAGATGTCATTAGGGCTTCACACTGTGAAACACTCCTGCTTTTTTCTTGTCCTCAAAGTCTTTTGCAAAGTCAAATGTTTTATAGAAATCTCTGTATTGATTTTGCCTTCCTTGAATGAAAAAATACTGAAGAGAAAAGGTTACTGTTACAAGGCTTTAATACAGGCAACTTGATTAAATACTAAATAAACACATTTTTAAAAAATAAGAGTAATGACTATGAAAACACTGCTCATGGGGAGCTTAAATTGTTTACAAAATGTTGAGAAAACTGTGATGCAATGATGAAAAACGTGTACTGTTAACACTACAAACCTGTACCTATTTACCTAGGACTTACTTAAGGACCCTAATTGGGACCAGAATTCTCATTACTAAATGAAGCAGCCATTAAACAAAACAGGTGATACCACTGCTTAAAAATGGAAGTTCTGGTACAAGACTTTTGACCATTTGTACTTATCATGGCCTCAGAAAGGGTGCTTTATAGCCCATAAGCCACTTCCAGCTGAATAGAACAGAATAGAATTCTTTATTGGCCAAGTGTGGTTAGACACAAAGGAATTTGTCTTGGTGCAAATACTCTCAATATACATAAAAGAAAAGATACATTCATCAAGAATCATAAGATACAACACTTAATGATAGTCAGAGGGTACAATAACCAATAAAACATCACCATCCCCACTTCCTGCATTCACATGAATGCATTTTGGGCACTTGGACACATGTTCACACATACAATCAGTTGTCAAATGCTCTCTACAATCATGTTATTGCCATTTGCAATCTCCTCTGCTGGTTTTCCCAGACAGTCAAAGAGGAAGCCAGCAGGGAAGGTTACAAGCCGCTGCCACCTGCCAAAAAGTTTCCCTCTCTTCTCTGGGGGCTGACTGAAAGAGCTGCTGGCTGAGGAAAACTGACACTCTTCTTCAGAGTGCAGAAACAAAGTTTAAATCATGAAGGGTCATGGCAAGGACCTGATCCGCTATCCCCTCCCACTTGTGACTGTACAACTGTAACTTTGTTGCTTGTATCTTTATGATTTATATTGACTGTTTCCTAGTATGATTTGATTGTTGATTGTACCCTATGACGATCATTAAGTATTGTACGTTATGATTCTTGATGAATGTACTTTTTCTTTATGTATATTGAGAGTATTTACACCAAGACAAATTCCTTGTGTGTCCAATCACACTTGGCTTTAGTTTATTCTAGAAGTTTATTCTATTCTATTCTATTCTATTGATTCTATTCTGATTCTATTACATTCTATTCGATTCTATTTTCTGAGATAGAACATTCACCTTGCTTTCATTTACTTCCTGGGAGGTGCCCACCCCCCTTGGAACAAGTGGTTGCTTTGCAATATCATGGCTAGCAGCCAAGGGTGGGGGAGGAAGCAGGGGTGGGATTCAACCTGTGTTACTACCGGTTCGGTGATGTTTTGTACATGCATGTAAAAAACCTTAAACTGTGCAGTCCAGACACCTGAAAAGTGTTGCATGCAGGTGCGCAGCATTTGAAAAGCCACTTTTTTCCTGCTTTTTCAACCTCAGCTGTGCCACACAAGGCAGCTGAGGTTGAAAAAGCAGGAAATAAAGGACACATAAGAGCCCAGGCAGGTGGGTGGGTCAAACAGCAGCAAACACAGAATTGGCTTGGTGTCTGCTGCTCTTCAGAGCTACCGGTTCTATAGAGCCAGGCAAAACCTTGGAGGAAAGTTGTGGAGACAATTGAAGCACACCCTGAGATTGTAGATCTGTCCAGGTTGCTAAGCACCCAACTTTTGATCATGTAACATGAGAGCACTGCAACAGCCATAGCTTCTATTACTGGCTGTAACTACCATTTGTTCAGCACCATCATAAATCGCAAACACTGTGCAAATAGTCGTTAAACAAGGGCTATCTGTAATTTTGCAGGACGTGCCCAAATATATAAGAACTGCGCTTAAGAATTTAAAAACATCCAGTTTATATTAAGTTTTAACACAAGAAATACTGACCTCCAAGAGAAAAAAGCTTCCTGTTACTAAGGTAACTCCTATCAGAAAATTCCTTCTTACAATTCTTCCCAGGAGATCTCTCATTTGTGGCTTGGGCAACAGATTAGAAGACATGCTGAAGCTTTCTCCTAAAACAGAAGGGGAAATTAAGGATTTGCTATTATGATCACAATATTAAGAACAACAAAAATCACAACTACAAAGCGTTCCCTATACCAGAAAAGGGGCATTTTTATAGAATTAATTCTTTGGAAATTGTTTTATTTGTTAGAAATACATAATGTGTGGTATTTTCTAACAAATAAAACGATTTCCAAAGAATGACCTAGGGGTACAACCTAGGGCTATATAAAGGTTTTGAAAAGAGATTTTCAGTAATAGTCAGGACAAAGTTCATAAAGGGCCACTTTTCAAATTAAAGCAATCCAGTTGAACGGTTCCAGAAGCTGCTGCTGCTGCTGCTGCTCTATGCGTACATGCAGCAGAAACATTTGGGAGCAGCAGTTTCTTCTACACAGCAGAAATGCAACTAAAAATAAAGTGGCTGCTTTAACAAATAATAAGACGATCGGTTAAGTAGAGAACTCCTGCATTTGACAAAGCATCTCATTCTAAAGCTTTGCAAACTCCCAACAGGGATGCACAATGTATCCTTCCTTTCCACATCTGCGTATGGGAGTTTCAATCTTCCACTTTGGGAATCTGTAATGTTAACTTGCCAGCCTGGCAAGGGCTCCCCGTGTACAGAGTCAACCTGCTGACATTTTTTAAAATTATTATTATTATTATTATTATTCCGCCACTCATCCAAAATGCAGCAACCCGTTCCGCAAACGTGGCCTCTTCCCGCACGACAATCCATAGCTTCCTCAATCACAGTTTACAAATAATCTATCATCTGCAGCAAGGGGGACAGTGACGTCCTAATTCACGGCCAACCGACCGCAATGGAGAGAAGAAAGCAAGTCATGACCCCAAAACAGACGGACGCACCCGAGTCCTCCCCCCCCCCCAGCCCACCACCTGCACCGCCACAGCCAGACCCCAAAGGAGTCCCCGCTCCCCGGAGGCACCGGACTGTCCGCAGCCTGTTCTTTGTGGACCGTCCCAGGATCGAGCTCCGCCCGGCGTCCCCCGGAGGGCAGGGAAGCAGAAAACCGCGCAAGAGGCCTCCGCGGACACTCACGCCCGACACCAAAGCACCCGGAAGTTCCCTCTCTGACCCCTACGGACCCAAGGCCGCCCTGAACGCCTTCACTTTCAGAGGCTCGGTTCCGGCCTGCGCATGCGCGTCCCGGATATGAAACGACGGCAAGCACTCAGTCCAAGCTTGCCAATCGCTTCTCGGAGAGCGTCGGGGGCGGGATTCATCACCGGAGGGGGCGGGCTTTTGCCAGGCGCGGGGCGGGGCGGGGCGGAAAGTGGACGAGGCCCTGAGAGGCGACGAGGTTCGAGAAGAAATCAGACGCGGTTCGAGGTGCGGGTGGTGAGGTCCAAGCGGCCGAGTCCCCAACCTGGCGCCCGCGATTCGGCTATACCGGAGCAATACAAGATGGCGCTGTGAATAGCTACTCTTGGTTCTCTTTTTAGAGCCTCCTTGACAGTGCAACGCGCTAATCGTGAAACGTCCGCGGTGTGGCTCTTAGAGAGAAACAGAATTGGAAGGGACCTTGGAGGTCTTCTAGTCCAACCCCCTGCTCAAGCAGGAAACCCTAGACCATTGCAGACAAATGCTTGTCCAAGCTCTTCTTAAAAACTTCCAGTGTTGGACTATTCAACAACCTCTGGAGACAAGTCACTTGAGACTTTTGGACTGCCATTTGTCAGAAATGGTGTAGGGTCTCCCGCTTGGCTGGGGGGGTTGGACTAGATGACCTACAAGGTCCCTTCCAACTCTGATTATCTGTTATCTGTTAAGTTGTTCCACTGATAAATTGTTCTGTCAGGAAATTTCTCCTTCGTTCTAGGTTGCTTCTTTCCACCCATTGCTTCTTGTCCTGCTCTCAGGTGCTTTGGAAAATAGGTTTGATTCCCTCTTCTTTGTGGCAGCCCATCAAAGTTCGGGGCGGCTAATGTTCACCCCAAATGTTTTAATGAAACATTCATGGCTGTTCCTGTGATTTGCATTGCTAAATTCCAAATTCCTCGCAATCCCAGGTTGTTCAAACAAGGAGCTGCAGTTTAGCCCCCCTTCCACATTCCCCCACCCAAAAAAAAGCCCTGCAAGAACATCTGGACAAGAATGCCAACAGAATTCATTTCAAACCCCTGCAATTTCAGGGATGTCATTCTAATCGTGGTTTGCCAACTGCCCTGGGGGAAGTAGTGGGCTGTGGCATCCTCATCCAGAGTGATTGATGGTCCTCCTGCCTGGTACCAGCTGGATCTGATGCTGTGCAGTTTTGGAGGCCAGGCGAGATTAGCCAGATACCACCATCGACATCGTTTTTGTGGTTCTGGACTGGAGTTACTACTTCTGAAAACTAGACGAACAGCTGGCCTGTCAGATATAATTGGCATTGTTGCACACTGAATGCAGAAACAAGTCTTGTGTGTCACAATCAAAATCAGATTTGCTCCTTTTTTCTGGGCCAGGAATGAATTCATGGCAAACTGTTGATTTAGAACTGACGTGATGCCAAAGATATTATAGCATTGTTTAAAAATTAGTATTTTAAAGTGGATGTTATTTAAAACAGACATCAGAATTTCGGACATTTTATTTGGATTTGTTGTACCGTGTTGGGCACAACACAAACATTTTGCTGTGTTATAAATTAAATTGGGACTAATTGATCACACATCATTTTTGCCTTATTGTGACAAGTTTTGTTATCTGTTGATATGAGGTATTACTAAATTTACTGTTTTATGGCTTCAAGAATATTCCTGATGTAAGTTTTGCCTTTTGATCCGCTGTTAGATCCCATGCAGTTTGCATACCAGGCAAATAGATCAACAGATGATGCTGTTAATATGGCATCTGCTAAAATACTGCAGTTTGCAGGTAGCACAACAGTGATTGGTCTCATTCGAGACAACAACAAATCTGCATACAGATGGGAGGTTGTACAACTTGCCTCGTGGTGTAACCGGAACAATCTGGAACTGAACACACTCAAAACCATCGAAATGGTGGTAGACTTTAGAAGAAACCCTCCCATACTACCACCTCTTACAATACTAGACAACACAGTATCAACAGTATAGAGACCTTCAAATTTCTAGGTTCNAAAAACATCATAAAAAAGCACAACAAAGAATGTTCTTTCTGCACCAACTCAGAAAGCTCAAATTGCCCAAGGAGCTGTTGATACAGTTATACAGAGGAATTATTGAGTCCATCACCTGCATCTCTATAACTGTCTGGTTTGGTTCTGCAACCCAACAGGATAGACACAGACTTCAAAGGATAATTAGGACTGCAGAAAAAAGAATTACTATCAACCTGCCTTCAATCAAGGATCTATATACTGCACGAGTCAAAAAGAAGGCTGTGAAAATATTTACAGACTCCTCATATTCTGGACCCCTCATATCCTGGCAGTTTCTACTCCTTTCCTCCAAACAACATTATAAAGCACTGTGCACCAGAACAACTAGACACAAGAACAGTTTTTACCCGAAAGCCATCACTCTGCTAAACAAATAATTCCCTAAACACTGTTCAACTATTACAAAGTCTGCACTACTATTACTATTAATCTTCTCATCACTCCTTATCCCCCATCCCCTCCCACTTGTGACTTTATGATTGTAACTTTGTCGCTTGTATTCTTACAATTTATATTGACTGTTTCCTAGTATGATTTGATTACTTATTGTACCCTATGACTATTAGCATTATACCTATGATTCTTCACTTTTGATAGATATATCTTCTTTTTTAGACAAATTCCTTGTGTGTTCAATCACACTTGACCAATAAAGAATTATATTCTATAATCTATTCTATTACAATGCTTCAGCTGAGGTCTGGATCCATTACATGGCAAAGTGAGTTTTTCTCGCCTTAAAACATTTGCTAATTTTCTGTTGCCTGAGTTATTCTGTTGCATCTGTATTGAGGATCTGCTTGCCATGTTAGATTATCCCATGCCATTCAAGCAACTTAATAAGAATCTAATCTTTTTGTATCCCTCCACTAAGCCATAAAAATTAAAGTCAAAACATGTTAAGATTGTGCATAAGAACAAGACTTGACCATTTAAAACAAGACTCTACCACCAATTGAAGTTCCTGATGAATCAAATATGATTCCTCAAAGTTATGGATATATTCCGAAGGACTTTTATAAAAAATTAACCAATGATAAATCATGAGAACAGAGAAATCTTTAAATTCATGGGAAGTAAACATGCAAACATCAGCCTGAAAACTCCTCACTGCTTCATTAAACATACAATTGTATTTAATCCATTTCAAGTAAATTGCATTAAATTTCCCTTCCCAAAGCAATTTTAATGGCAGCCACTGAGATAGCGACCCACTTGTTTAATAAGAAGGTATTTAGGCATCCCCCTTTTTATCATCTGAATGCTTTCCTTCCCTTCCTCCCTCCCTCCCCCCCATGTGTGTGTGTGTGTGTGTGTGTGAGAGAGAGAGAGAGAGAGAGAGAGATATTTGAGTTGTTATGCTCCATATCACTATCACTCTTTCACTAAAGGTCTCTCTGTATGAGCAGGCAAAACAAACCTTTTGGCTATTGCAGGATTTCATAATAGAAAGAGCTTTTATAAGGTTAAATAATTCATTTTGCACTCAATTCCAATTATGAGCAGACATTTGCAGGACCAAATGGAAAGACATATTGGCATACTTTATTGAATATTTTTAACAGGGAATACATGCTGTTGTTTTAAGTGGCTTCTGTTCTTAGTGAAAGATTCATCTATTAAGATTAGCCAGGAATCTTTCTGATAGTTTTTCAGCTCTCTCTAAAGCCATATTTATCTTGTGCTTAAGAGAGGCAATTATCTGCTGGAAACACCACAGAAATGAATGAGTTTCAGAATGTTCTGATCTATGTTTTGAAAAGTCAGATTTTCTTATAATCTGTAGAATGAATATTTCATGGCTAATCAAGAAAGTTAGCTGTATTCAAGGAAAGCCAGAGATCTGCAGGCTTAGAGTCCTTCTCTTTTCCATATCACTATATTGAAAATCCATAAATGGCTAGAATTCTAAAATGTCTGTCCTTCCTTGTCTACCAAGAGTATGTGAAATTTGATTCCCTTGGAAAAGGAACTAAAAAATATGGATAGGGGAAGAAAAGAAGAAAATGTTTCACAGATGTTTTACAAGAAATGTTGCAATTGTCAGCCTCTTGAAGTAGTCCACACAGAAGCACAAGCCTTTATTTTAATGTCGCAGTAACGTAATCTTGCAAATCTGAAAGCAAGTCTCCCCTGTTTGACTTTTACTTTCCAAAAAGGGCAGGTCCCTTTTGAGATGCTTCCCACTCCCTCTTGTATGATAGTAGCCTGCTCTTTCTTCTATCTCCCAATGTCATTCCCATATACCATAACAGTAACTGAGGAGATTGAGAATAGCAGTAGCAGTAGCACTTAGACTTATATACCACTCCACAGTGCTTTACAGCCGTCTCTAAGCAGTTTACAGAATCAGCATATTGACTCCAACCATCTAGGTCCTCATTTTACTGACCTCAGAAGGATGGAAGTCTGAGTCAACCTTGAGCCAGTGGGAATCAAACTGCCAAAGTGCTGGCAGCCAGCAGTCAGAAGAAGTAGTAGCTTGCAGTTCTACATTATAACCTCTGTGCCACCATGGTTCTAAAGAAGCTAAATGGGACAAGCTAAATAGGAGAAGCTAAATAGGAGAAGCTAAATAGGAGAAGCTAAATAGGAGAAGCTAAATAGGAGGTTTACTTTTAACAGCCTTGACCATTAGTCCCATCAAATAATGTCCCACAAAATGACTTCTTAACCTTTTCTTTTTGTCTCCTTTCAGGAATAACTTCAATAGTTTAATACATTACTTTTGTAGACACAGGATTAGAAGGTTTTCCAAATAATTCTTTTGATTTATTCTTTGTGCATCTTCTTTAGTTATGAAGACATCAAGCAATTTCAAATATGCATCCATTATGGTGAAAGAAATAAAAAGTGAACTTATCTGACCAGAGTTTAAAATATATGTGCTGGGTTTCTGGTAGTTATGAATGGAATTTCTTTTTGACCAGGACTGAATGATGAGACTTTAAATATTTTTTTTTTTGCTCTTTCTCTTAGAGAAAGAGATAAGTTGGAATACAAAATTAATTTATTTGACTAAGGTTAAAATATATGAGGTATGTTTCTATTTCTGTTAGTTCTTAATTGAGTTTTGTTGATTAAAACTCACTGATGAGTTTTTATAATTTGATTATTAATATGAGATGAAATAAGGGAAGATATTTTTATTAAAAATATTAAAGAAGTTGTTAAGTTACTGAAGCTGTTTATATTTGCTGGGGGGGGGCCGCAAATCTTCCTCTTACTTTTTCATTTTCTTTTTTCTATCTCATTGCACTTCTTTTTTTTTTTTTCTTCTGGTACTTTCCTCAGTTTGCATTAGTGACACTATTTTAGTTTTTGTAAATACAAAATACAATTTTGGTATAAATTGTATTCCAAAATTCAATAAATAAATCTCAATCCAATAAATCCAATAAATCTCTCATAAAATTATTAGATATAAAAAAGGGGACCTCAATAGGAGAAGATGCTTGAAAGAGAAGCCAGGAAGAAAAGATCAGCTAAAGGCAAAAAGAACAAGAAGTGTGAAGTAGGACAGCTGAAGAGAAAGATAAGGATGACAAAAAGGAGGGTAGGTGGATGGTAAGTGAAGACAAGGAGAAAACACTCCTTTAGTTGTTGAGGTATGGTAAAACTTGTTAGAGGCCAGTAAAAAAAAAGCACAAATAAACTTGTAGAATTATAAGAAACAGCTTCCCCTGCATTATTAATACAAGAATATTATCTGTAATTAGCTAGGCTTCAGATTATAAACATGAGCTGGATTAATTATAATAGTTCAACAATCTGTAGCAGTTAAATTTTGGTATGTGGGTGTATGTTTGTGTCACTCAGATAGATATGATCAGAGGTGGGATTCTACCCAGTTCTATCTGGTTTTATAGAACCCCTTGTTAACTTTCTAAGCAGTTTGGAGAACTGGTAGTTAGAAGCAATCTCCTTTTATTTTTTTCCACCCTTATTACATTCTTGCCAGAATGCCTAGACTTTTTTTCTCCGGAGCTTCTTGAGGCTTGTCTTTTTTAAAGAGGAAGGGATTTTTTACACTGCTGTTGGGAGGAAATACTTCCTTGGACAATCAGCACTTTGAAGAAATAATTGAATAATGAAGCAAAACTAGTGATAGGGAACCAAGATGAGTGACATTCAGCAAGGCTTCTTGGATAGCTAGAAAGATTAACATTCAAACATGAGTTTACATACCCTTTCTGAGTTTTGATCTAAAACTGGTTTTTGGTGAAGGTTAATTCTGTGCTTGGTGATGTTTAATCATGTGTTTATTGATGAGATAATTTTCCCTATTTGGCTTCAACAAGCAACAGCTACTGTTGTGATTTAATTATTTGTATTGTGTTTGAATTTTTTCTTGGTTTCTTTTTCTGTCTGGGGAGGGGGTCTTCCTCACTGCTTTAGTACTACCTGTCACTGTCCTTTTGGGGTATACTTCCAAGAGGCAGGATGCAAGCTTGGCACTATTTTTTTAACTGCCTTTCTGGGGGGTATGTGACCTTTCCTTAAATCTGGATGATTTCCTGAGGATATCTTGTGAGGTGAGTGATACCAGCTGGTATTTTAAAGTGGTGCAAATGGATGTAAGGATTACTTTTCCTGGGTGTGCTTTTTCTGGAAAGCTTAAATGACCTCGCTACGAAAGGATTTCACTTTATGAGCAAAGGTGGGCTGCTTGATAGTTATCACTGCATTTTAACTATTTTCATTCCTCAACATGCTCTGGCTTGCAGGTCTTTTTAATCTAATGATTGGTATTTAGGGCAGCTTTTTGCAAGTAAAGAAGCTTTTTGTATTTTTGTTCAGGTAATCCTTGACTTACCACAGTTCATTTAGAGACCATTCAAAGTTACAATGGCACTGAAAAAAGTGATTTATGACCATTTTCACACTTATGACCATTGCAGCATCCCCACTGTCATGAGAGGCCAGGTGAGGAGAAGCACCCCTTGACATGAGTGATGTCGAGTTGTCCATGCCCACCCAGTCACATGACCACCAAGCCACACCCACCAACTAATCCACACCCACAGAACCAGTTGTTAGAAAAACTGAATTCCACCCCTGGATATAGCATATGAATTCACTGTGATGAACTCTGCTCCTTTTCTATACCATAATAGAACTCAAAAGTTACAGATTATGCAAATAGCATTCCACCTCTTATTCACCTTCTGAATCTTATTTAAGGAAAAGACACAACACAGCCAGTGATGATGAATGTAGGAAATATCGCAGTTATATCTCCAGCTAAAGGATTTGGCAGCAGGTAATAGGAATTTTCTAGACACCCTAGAGAGGTATTGTCAGTGACAACATTTCTTGTCTATTTGGATCAAAAGTCCCTAACTCAAGATATGACATGTTCAAACTGGCAAAATTATTCACTGCCTTAGATCTCTTTTTACTTAGTCTGTAATCTTCTGACAGGAAACAGAAGATCTGATTTGTATTTATTTTACAAGATATTTACAAGCCTGAAAAATGTTATAGGTTTTGTACTCTGTTTCAAAGGATGATGATAATTATCTAATTGTATATATCTATATCATCTATATGGCATCTATATAGCATATATAGTTTATACCCTCTGTGTGTGTGTGTATAAATATATTTTTATTCTTGTAT
Source organism: Laticauda laticaudata (assembly GCA_004320025.1). NCBI lineage: Eukaryota > Metazoa > Chordata > Lepidosauria > Squamata > Elapidae > Laticauda > Laticauda laticaudata. Next base: position 26,343 of record BHFT01058527.1, read on the forward strand.
CATCATTAAAGATGGATAATATAAAAGCAACAGTGAAATAAAATGTAATTCTATCTTCATAGAATTAGAAGAGAAGAGAATTCATCGTGCATTTTGTATTTGTATTTGTATGTCTGTGTCTCTGTATTATTTCTAGTTAGCCATACTAGATTACATTGTTACTAAATAAATATCTGTGGAAGTTGTATCTATATATCCTGCTGGGAGAAAAGAGAGAATGAGGGACCTCTATTGAAGATTGGGTGGGTGGGTGAGTGGATAACAGTATTAGGAGAAACACCAGTCAAATTCTTAAAATGTACATTACATTCAGCACGCAGAGGAAATTTGCAGGCTGAGTAGTGTGAAGATTTGCTGGAGCATGTGCTGGAGAGGTCAACTGAAAGACTTCTATCAAATTGAGCAGTCTTGCAGGGACTTGGCTGGATCGCCTTTGCCACATGCTAAAAGTCTTCCAGGTTTTGCAGCTTCAGCAAAGGCTATGGTGATTCTAAAGTTGGCTATCTTAGAAACATGTCAGTCAGCTTTGGGAAAGTGGGTTAAAAGAGTTTTTGAAGTCTACTTAACCCCATAAAAATAGTACACTTCATAAGTAATTGCCAACCTAGCAGTTCAAAAGCATGTAAAAGTGCAAGTAGAAAAATAGGGACCGCTTTGGTGGGAAGGTAACAGCATTCCTTGCACCTTCGCCGTTTAGTCATGCCAGCCATATGACCCCAGAGATGTCTTTGGACAGTGCTGGCTCTTCGGCTTTGTAATAGAAATGAGCACAGCCCCCTAGAGCTGGAAATAACTATCACATATGTGCGAGGGGAACCTTTACTTTTTTACACAAGTAGTAGCCCACATAATAATGGCTGGATTTCTAATTTAATTTATTATTTCTGTGGGACTAAGCATTTAGAATTCCAAATCTCAACTAATATGTATGGTATCTGTCTAAATATTAAGATCTGGGAAGTGAAAAGAGGGAATCTTCAGATCCTACATTGGAAAGAAATGCATTATGGGAAGATGCAGGAGATCTGGGAGATGTCCTTCTCAGTTATGATATCCATGTTTTTAGAACACTTTACATTCGCCCTCCATTCTTCCACATATATCTGTTTTGTGACTCAATTTTTATTCACACTCTCTACTTAATCATACCACTTCAATATACTTTATAGTGGCCACACAACTGTATCCAGTTTGCATTCATTCTCTCCTAAAGTACCATATTCCATTGCTTTACCTTGGATTATCTTGCTTTTATGAAATGAGGTTACCATAAGATCATTTGAATAGTGGGCATAACCAGGATTATTTTAAATGAAAGATTAATTTTTCCAACAAATTTCTAACTAATTAGTTAATTTTTAGCCCAGTTTTTCCAACTAGAAACTCAGCAATTCACTTTGAGACTTTATTTTAGGTTAAATCCAGAGAAACTTTATCTCAGGTTTCATACATTAATCTTTAATACATAAATGTGTTAAGTTTTCTTCATTTTTCTTAATTCCCAATAGAATATCCAAGTGCAAATAAAATGAAATGTCAGTATAGGTTGACTGTCAACTCACCTGTTTTGAATGAATTGTTTCTTAAGGTCAGTACCAGCAATTTCTAAAAAACAAAAACAAAACACCCCCCCCCCTTTTTGAATGGATCCTTGGAATGTTTAGAATTTCCATGAAACTTTTCTTTAATTCTTTTGGCTTATTCTTGAATAACCTTCTATTTGAAATACACCATTCTTCAAGAGAAAAGAAAAAGTCTTTCAGGAAGAAAAATATTATTAAAGTGAACTTTTATGGAACAAATCTTGAGGTACTGAATATTCATATTTTCAGGTTTAAGTTCTAGCAATATTTTGCATCATGATATATATTTGCCATGCTTACCTTATTTCATTATGACATTAGTGGTGACTAAAATTATTTATTTCCCAGTTTTGTAAATAAGGAAAAATGACTTTTCTGAAAGGCAATTCAGGTTATTGTTTATTAGTGCCATCAAGTTACAGATGCAATGAAGAGCTGTAGAAACCAAATACAAATTCTGATTGCCTGCTATGATGATGTGCCTCAAAGCTCAGGAGTTTTAATGCTTGTAATATATTTTGTCACTGGAAGCCACTTTCACAACTGAATGTGCAACAGATCATTTTAACTCTTAGCAGTCTTTGGTTTCAAACCATCAGTGTTTTATATTCAGGTGTTTTTTATGCATTTTGATGAGTGTTCAGTATTCTTCCATACTTCATGAGACTATTTTCTTCTCCATCCCTAAACTTTTGAAGAGGGCAAGCAATTACAGACGTGTTCACTTTCAAATTAGACTCTATAATTAGTTCATGCTGCTTTTTGGCAGCAGTTACAAATTTAGAAAAAAGCACAGAAATCATACACTTTTTATTTGTTTTATATATATATTCTACATCCTGATACATTGATTTTGTACAAAGTTTTGCTTGTATTCTGCCATATGCCACTTAATTTGAGTTCCTGTCAACCTGTGCCAGAGAAGCCAGCAGTTAGGAATTATAAAGTTATAATTGGGGAACTTCCAGTGAGATGATGACACAGGAGGCTGTATGTACTGTATGTGAGCTCCGTCTGATAATTTTAAAATTTATTCTATAAATATTAGGTAAGAAGTATTGTTTTAAATGAAGTTACAGCATCAGTAAAAGCTATGGTTTGACTGCAACAAGCCATATTTACTGCAGAACTATGGTGTGCTGTTAACAAAGAATGTAAACTAAAAGTGGAATTCCAAGTTTCTTATCTGACAATATATAACATGGGCATCCAGTTGTAAAGTTGTAATATAATATAGGCATAACTCTTCTTTAGACAATGGCTCAATTATCCAAATGAAGGCCCTAGAGTAGGGGTGTCAAACTCACATCGTCACAGTGGTATCACATGACATATTGGGACTTTTTCTCCCTTTCTAAATTGGGCGTGGCCAGCATGTGACATATCTGGCCCATTGGCTGGGAGTTTGACAGTCTTTCCCTAAAGTGAACTCATCTCATGACTGGTCAGTGTAGCAAAAGCAAAATATAAACTTCACAGTACTTTATAGTTCTCTCTAATAAGGCCCGGTCCCACTGGCCGACGGATGCAAAACGTATGCTTAAAGGACACAGCGGACGAGCAAAATTTTGGGGGTTGCTCCATCCGTTGTCATCCACTCCAAAAAGTGGCAAAAATTTGCATAAACTGAACGGAAAAGAATGGAAAAGAACGGACGTGGGTAGTATGTAGCGGGGATGTTAAACGGATGTTCATCGGAAGCCTAGCAGATGAAAGTGGATGGAAGGGGATGACACCTCCAAAGGGGTTATGGGGGATAATTGGGAAACAGACGCATAGCAGATGAAGCGGATGCATCACGTACGCCTAAAGGAAAGAAAGGGGATGTCGTGCGGATGTATATCGGATGCAAACCATACACTATGCATCCTTTCTATTTCCATGCTACTAACGATGTATAGATGTTCCATGTACTTTTTCTTTCCTCCCTTTTTCCATTTTCAGCTGCAGCGGATGTGAGTTGTGAGGATGCCCAGAGGATGCAGAGAGGATACAGCAGACATTTAATGGATGATAACGGACATAGAACGTTTGTTGCTCATATGTCGCGGATTTATATCGTACACAGCAGAAAGTTCATCCGTTCACAAAGTTTTGTGCAGCTCAAAACTTCTTGCATGGATGAACAATGGACGGATGCTCGATGGATAGAGCATATGAAACACGTATGCAATGATGGATACATAGCGTTACATAGCAATGGATGCATAGCGTTTTCCAATGGATGGCCAGCTTTTTTTAACGTTTTACATCCTCTTTACATCCATAAGTGCAGTGGGACCGGGCCTTTAGTGGTTTACAGCAGGGGTCTCCAACCTTGGCAATTTTAAGCCTGGCGGACTTCAACTCCCAGAATTCCCCAGCCAGCAGCTGGCTAGGGAATCCTAGAAGATGAAATCCGCCAGGCTTAAAGTTGCCAAGGTTGGAGATCCCTGGTTTACAGAGTCAGCATGTTTTCTCCAACAATCTGGGTCCTTATTTTATTGATCTTGAAAGTATGGAAGGCTGAATCAACCTTGAGCCTAACAATAAATCTGGTCGAGTAAACCTAACCAAAAAAATTGCCACCATGAATTCAACGATCTTATGCATCAGTGACAAGTGATACCCCTATACAGATGCAAAGTTATAATCCAGCATCATCTAATTGTCACAATTTTCCTGTTTCTGAATTAAATGTTTTATTTAACATATAAATCAGAAAGCTAGATAGTCAAGAAGTAATTGAACATGCATGGTTGGACGAAGCAGAAAATCTATTATTTAGAAATATATTTGTAGATACTTGCAGAATAATTTCTTCTAGCTCTGAAGTGTTTTGATTACATGATGTCAACATGATTAAAGAGTTGAAAAGATGCAATTGTATAAGACTGAAGAAAAGAAAACTATTGAATAAAGCATAGTCAAGAAAACTTCTAGAGTGGATAAGTATGTATAGATTATAGAATGGTATTCAACGCTGGGCCTTCTCCAGTGAATTGCTTTCTTTTTTGACATAGTAAATAAGTAATGATTTGGACAATTTGGACAAATCACTCAGAAGACTAAGTCAAAGAAATACTGGATTAAGGGGGGGGGGGAAGGTAAGAACCATACCGAAGTGTATGGTTAGTTTTAAATATCAGGAACAAAATAAAATCAGAAATTTTGTGAAGGAAGGAGTGGAATCAACATTCCTACTCATAATTCAAGTCAGGGATGGTTATTCTATTACAAACTCATACATCTGAAAAAGCTCTTTTTGTGTCTTCCTATTCTTCCCTGTGGCATCAGCATGTAAACTTCATTTTCTCACCTGTCTCACTGCACTGCAGACTAATATACTTTACATTAGCAATTACGTTTACAAATTCTCATTTTCTCTGTCAAATGATGCATGAAAATTTGAATTGCTATAGCTTTAATAGAGTAAGCATCTTATCAGCATATTCTATCAGAACACCCAAGGATAGTTATAGAATCTTTGTCATTTCTCTCTCTTTCTTACACATACTCACACATACACACTCAAAATGGTGCTACATTTACAAACTCTGAAATTTTCTGTGTTCTGAAAGCCAAATTTAACTTGTACAAAAAATTAAAAGGCAAGAAGTTGTCCCCAAAGTGACAGATTTTAACTCAATGTAACTTAGATGAAAGCTGGAACTCTCTGGAGAGGCCAGCATATTTGCATGCTATATTTCTTGCAGCATTTTTCTTAGTTTTCTTATATTTTATTCCAAGGAAACAGAGATACCCAAATGTGAATGGAACTGAAAAATTAAATTATTCTGTTTGCAAAGCTTTAATTTTAAATTCCAATTCTAATTCCAATTCTCTAGGTAGTCATACAGCATTTGGACAGATTTGATCTAGGAACACAATAATAGTGACCACCATTTATATTTTATGGTATACAAAAGCATGCCAGTCAACAAAAATATGCAAGCCATGGGCCTGCACCAGAGTTGGTATTCAGCAGGATCTAACCAGTTCTGGAGAACTGGAAGAAAAAAATTTGAGTAGTTTGGAGAACTGGCAAATACCACCTCTGACTGGCCCATCTATTCTCTGCCTCCTGAGTCCCAGCTGATCAGCTGAGTCTTCTTTTGTTGCCCTGCACAGCAGAACAGAGCTGGAAAGCAGGTTAGTGGGTGGGGAGGGAATGGGATTTTGCAGTAACCTTCCCCTGCCATGCCCACCAAGTCACGCCCACAGAACCAATAGTAAAAAAAAAAATGAATTCCACCACTGGCCTGCACCATGGAGATGGAGCTGACTGTGCAAAGTTGTGTTCAATGATCTGAAAAGTGGACCCCGCACCTGCGGGAGTATGCTAGGAAGAAGAAGATACAAAAGCATGCCAGTACTGGACTTTCTCTGATATGTAATATCATAATACTACCACAGCATGTGTTCATAGCTTCCAGTTCAAACTGATTAGGTGATAGTAGCAGATTCTAAACATGCAAAAATTAATGTTAATCCCATTTTAGCAGATCAAACTTGAGTAACTTGATTAAACTTTCATACTGCTCATTCTGGAGTGCCTGGTTACCTGCCTTTGTACTCTCAGATTGTATGCTGCTGAAATAAAGAAAAAGAACAGTTTTTTTTAAAAAAAAAAATTTATAAGACTATATAATTCCTATACCTATAATTCCTATATAGATATTAGGAAACCAGGAAAAGTTGGAATGTAGCTATATTTGGATGGCCACAGCTTTCCTATGTCTGAACTTAGGAAGGAGACAAAACCTTGTGTCAATTCGTAAATAATTCCTATGCCTGTTTTCGAGTTGACATAAGTGGGGGTTGGGTTTGGGGAGAACCCAGAAGTACATTCCACACATATCTTACAAAGGTTGTAGCTAGGCTACCGGATCTTTTCCCTGCAAAAATCCTTCATTGGAGAATGTGATTGATGATGCCTAGCCTGTGAATGTGCTTCGCTGAAGAATCTGATTGGTGACACACCCAGGGGGAGAGGGGAAACAGGTAACTTGACTGTAAATCATGTATGTCAGAGTTGGCTTCAACTGGGATAATACCAATATGTTGCTCCTAATAAATATTTTGGATTCTTTTGAAGCTTGGCTCGAGGCTCATGATTTAATTAGGGCAATCGCTGGAACCGTGACACCTATCATATTTGGTATGCATTTTGAGAATCTGGTAAATTGAACTAGATGCAGACGAATAAACCAATCAACTAGAAATAAATTTCAGAAACTGAACAATAAGTTGGGAAGCCTTGGGCTAATTGTGTGGTTCCATGAAATGAAAATAATCTATCTCCCAATATTTATTTTTCTGATTTTAGGAAGGTGTCTTGCAAAAAGGCATCTACAATTTCCATAATATTGTCTGCTAAACAATATTTCTTAGTTCCAAATCTATAAATATCCTTCTACACCCCCAACCTTTCACCTACCTGTCTGAAATTTAGCAGGGTTTCTCATTTCAGAACAAATGTTTTAAATGTTGCTCCAAATCAACAATTACAGGTTTTGAGTTTTTGTTGTTGCTTTTCAAGAGATGACAGGTAGATTTAATCTGTCCATAAGCTTAATTAAATAGTCCCCTATTGGCTTATATAAACACTCTACATCCCTCCTCTCCTCTCCCTTTCCTTTCCTCTCCTTTCCTCTCTTTTGGCAGTGTGGGCAGGTGCCAAGTCCTGATGGAAAATGAAGTCAGCATCCCCATAAAGCTCATCTGTGGAAGGAAGCATGAAGTGCTCCAAAATCTCCTGGTAGA
>BHFT01058529.1:0-27546 GCA_004320025.1 Laticauda laticaudata
AAACTTTCACTTCTCAGCTTCCTCCTGCACATTCTTTTCCGGATGAAAGCTTCTTTGTGGCGGTCATTTCTGACTGCTGCTCTACCGCTTTCGGAAAAGGGAGTTAAGCCAGCTGAGGCTAGGTGTCCTCTGTCTTCAGCTACCTCTACGGGGTAGCTATAGCCCCGAAGCCGGTTGGCTCAGGGCACTCCAGCGGCGAGCGCAACAGAAACTGCAAACGATTGCGGATTCCTGCCGCCGCTGAGCCTTGCAAACCGAAAGTCTCTGTAATTTCCCTGGCTATCTTTGTCCCTGTTCTGCCAACAATCTTGGTAATTGCAAAATTGAATGCATGCCCCTATTCATTACAATGTGAGGCTACTAATGAATTATGATTTTCCCATCTAAGAACTTGTGTTCTTGCAATCTGATGGTTAGTTTTCTCCCCATATGTCCTATATAGTCATACACAACCAGGCACCACATAATTATTAAACATGGAGCAGCCTAGTGCACACACTGGACACAAAGAAATTCCCTTAGGATGAGCTCCAGCATGAGTCTGAATGCATAGAAGATAAAATCTCTGGTCTCAGTCCTACTCCAATTGGATCCTGCAACATCATCTTGAGACAAGCCTTCATTCATGAAATATGTTCTTGCTTAATGACCATCGTGGCATGTGGTTGTAATGGGCAGGCTCCATTACGATTCTACATCGAGGATTACTGGATCTACATTCACCAATCTAGAAAATATTCCAAATAAATTGTACTGCTATAAAGAAAACCATCCATCTGGAAACTTTAGTATTCTAAGAATGAACTTCAAAATCCAGCCAGTGAGTTTGTACACCATGTTTATATTTTAATAAACTCAGATATATATTCAGATATTTTAAAAAGTTAATCCTAACTTTTATTTTATTTTTAAGATATTTTACTTTTAAGATTACAACATCCCTGAAAAAAGTGGCTTATGACCGTTTTTTCACACTTATGACCATTGTAGCATCTTCATGGTGATTTACATGTGGATGATTGACAACTGACTCACATTTATGATGATTGCAGTATCTCGGGGTCATGTAGCCATCTTTTGTGACCTTCTAGTGAGTAAAGTAATTCACATATTGCTTGCTTTTGACAAGAATTAAAAAGTCCAATTCAGTGTAATTCAAGAAAGTGTTAAGTGTGATTATCAGGAATTATTAACATAGCACCGGGTATATATCTGATTATAACCTGTTTACCAGTTATTTTAACCCATTATGGCTTCAATGAGCTAACCAGACAGCCATTCCTTTTCTTCAGAAGATCGACTACAGATTAATTGAAGTTTTCCAAACAATTACATATTTAAAGATTTTAGTTGGTCCTTGTATCACGGGTGAAATCCTCACTATAATAATATAAAAAGATACAGATGCTTCATTATTTTTAATGGTAGCAAGAGCAAAAACATTCTACACAAATATTTAGGAAAGGGATAGCACAGTTTGTTTGATATATCAGATGACCTATATATTGTTCAATCTGCAAATTACTTTATTTCATAGAATGAATCAGGGGTTTAGAAAATGAGATATCATTATCTCTCATTAACCTCCTTGTGTTTTCCTATTGTTTCTTATTTAGCAGGAAAAAATATTAAGGAGACAAGAACAACTACCCAGGAAAAGAATCTGGAATGTAAATGATGCCAATAAATCATAACAAATACATTAAATCTACATAATGAGTAAATGCCTTACTTTTTGAACATATATTTCAAAAGTTGGAGGGACAAAAAGAAAGGCCTCCATATTTTTGCAATACATTCACAGAAGAAAATTACAATATTGCTATAAGAAAGAAGGTTGCAATAGGAGATAAATCTACTGCAGAATCTTCAATAGTAATAGGTAAGTCCATTTCACCTAAATTTGATTTCTCTACTTGCAGTTATCCGAAAATGGCACTAGTTGACCATGTAAATTTCTGAGAGCCTGGGTTTTGCCAATTCGCAACTGGGCTGCAGGCCAGCGCACATGCATGCAACCTGACTCCTGTGAGCAGTGTGTGTGCCCAGCTAAAAATGTGTGTGCCCAGCTAAACTTCTGTGAGTGACTAGCTGGTACATGCACATGCACCCACAGCTCTACTTGCACTGAGCAGTGTGTGCATGCATGTGCACACATGTTACTCACATTAGTCAAGCTGCACATATGAGCCAGTTCCACTCTCTCTTCCCAACCGGATCTCTAAGCCACAAAGGTTGGAACTGCTCTTTTATATGGAAATAATCAAGTTTGCCTAAATACTGGGTAAATAAAGAGGCAGATTACAACAAGATCAAAGAAATGAAAGTTTGGTGGAAATATTCACCTATGTTAAAAAAGAAGCATAAAAAAGTATGATAGCATCAAATTTCAATAGAATTTACAGACCAATGAAGCCTTACCATTTAAAAATCTTTCTAGAACATTTCTCTAACAAGTTGGGGAAAATATTATCAGATTTTAACAATGAAAACTTACCATGTCAACCAAGCTATATAGTTTTTGGGGGGGGGTTGTTTATACTATCCTGTAAAAACCAAGAAGAAATAGTCAAGGTACTAATATATTTGATTTTTTCAAAAACTGTAATTATTATGCAAAACCTGGTCAATCCTCCAAAATCTTTGGTTTAAGTACATCTCCTATTATTTTAGGTTTCGATCTTATATATCTATCTTGAACACAAAGCCCTCTGAACTGAATAATTCCTACTTCTGAGGGCTTGAATTACAGTACTAATTTTCTATTGATTAGCTGAAGGGAGAAAAAAAAAATCCACAACTACCATAGCATATAACATGTGCTTGTAATGATCGAAAAATTACTTTGGTATATTTCTTTGTTTAGGTATATGCAGCTAGGATTTCTTATTTACACTGTGGATTCACACAGACTCCATATATAATATCTTAGATATCTCTTTGTCATCAGTCATTCATCTTGTTCGACACTCTGCCATTCTATGGATCAGCACTCTCCTGGGCCTTTTGTCTCACACTGCCTTCTTCAGATCTGCATTGGTCATCCCTGTGACATATTTTATAATATCCCTCAGATATCTACAATAAACTAAATGAGCTCATAATACACTCTAGAATGTGGATTATATATCCAATTAAAAACTGGCCAAAAAGTAAGGTTATTTCTCAATTGTTTCTTATGTGTGATGCAATGATGAATAGCATATTTTAAAAGCCATCATCATTTCCAACTTTCTCCGAAGCTTTGGAAATAAGCTTTACCCTGAACATAAAACTATACAAATACATTCTGCCATAAAATGCAGCCAACATTTTATTAGGCTCAAGTATTTACAAAATCAATCCTTTGTTTCCTACATTTAGGATAAACTATTAACAAATCTTCATATCACACACAATATGAACTGTAATTGCTTTGTATCATTCATTCAGTAGCTAATTTGCAACAAATACCAATTAAAACATTTGAAAACATCCTTATGAGATTAAAAATACATGGATATATAGCTTCATACATTTTGTATTCTGAGGAGTATAAATTTATCAGTATGTAACATAGAATGTGCATGGTACAAAAACAAATTCTGACCATAAACCAAAAGCATTCTGTGCCTTCAATTAAACCATTGTAATTAATATGAAATTCTAAATACAGAATATAATGCCACATAAATACTATAACAGCCAAGTCCTGTCTAGGAAGCCATATGTTTTTTCCCATTGTTCAAAAAAGGAGATGACTTCCCGTCACTTATGTTTCTGATTAGCAAGGTGATTTATGCCACAATCACTAAAAATGCCAGCAAGTGAATGAGAAAATGCATAGTGACTGCACCAGATGTGCACAATAAACAGGAATCCCATTGTAATCTCTGGTACTTAGTTTATATGAAGGTAATGTAAGAAACTCTCCTGAATATAGCAAAGTCACTTTTTTTACATTTGACTATAAATGATATGAAATAAATTGTATGTTTTATACTTTATGGCATGCATACATTGATAAATTAGGTACAGTTTTGTATTCCAACTTATCTTCAAGACAAACCTGGCTAAGATCATGGGGATTAATTGCTTCAGAAGTGTGAAATGCAGCTTTCCCATTCTTTTCTGCACACTCAGTGAAGAAACAATGATTAATCACTGTTTAACTATTCTCTGGAGAATCTACAAGATTGCCAAAGCAGAACTTATCCTCATAAATCCAAAAAAACCCAGAGGTTTAGATTTGTTGCCAGTAACTGAATGAATAGGAACTTAAAACCATTCGTTATCAGATTAAAACCATGTCAAAGCTTTAGAACACTACAACCACATTTCTCTTTAAATCTTCAACCCTAACAAGGTGGGTTGCATTGACAAACCACACAATACCCAAGCAGATACTTCAGTATTTTGATCAAACATCCTGAAAATGTTCTTCGAAATCAGACCTTATGTCAAAAATATTTTAAATTTATTATATTCAATCAAAAATACAAGAAAAATGATAAATCTCCACTTTAATACAAACAGGAACCATTCCCAATATAGATAAAAATCATTCTTGTCTATTTTTTCAAAAAATCAACTTTATCTCCATATTTGTTGTATTGCACATAGAACAATCAAAAATGTAGAAATGAACATACTGTTCTCAGTTGATCATTTTATACTTGTAATACAAATTCTATTTTAGAAAGAATGATACTGAAAAAATGTTTCAAAGTGTAATAGTTAATGGAAATTAAAAACAATGAAATTCTCCCCATCACATGGGCCACCTATTGTAGAGATTGCCATGTACTCTTGACTTTGATTTTAATTATATACAATACATAAAGGAAAATTGACAACACGAAAACATACAACAAAAGTAAAAAGAAAATCAAAATTCAGACATTTACAAGGTACAATCAATGGATTTTCCATAGGATTTAAAATTAAGCCCCAAAATTTAACTCAACCAATGAATAAAGTAGACTCCATGAAAAATGTTGAATGAGTCAATTTAGATTTGCAGCCTTGGACTCCAATGTATTTTATTCTAATGTATCTTCATCTGATATAAAGATATATTTGTATAATTTATTTTTACTTTAAAAATTTAAAGTCTTTTTATTATTTCCTTTTCACATAATATTCACATTTAATGTGTTACTAGATCATCAATTACATATCAGAGCAACTGTGAAATCAATTCCAGTACTAATGATATTATAAATATATTAAGCTTTTCAAAATATACAGGTAGTCCTTGATTTATAACAGTTTGACTTACAACAATTAGGGACCCTTCAAAGTTACAATGTCACTGAAAAATGACTTATGACCATTTTTCAGACTTTACACCTGTTGCATCTGACAACTGACCATTCCCATAATCACTATGTGATCAAAATATGGATGCTTGATAACTGGTTCATATTTATGCTGGTTGCAGTGATAACTTTCTGATAAGCAAAGTCAAGGGGAAAGTTAGATTCACTTAACAACTGTGTTACTAACTTAACAACTGCACTGATTCACTTCACAATTGTGGCAAGAAAAGCTGTAATATGGGGCAAAATTTATTTAACAACTATCACACCTAGCATCAGAAATGTTGGGCTCAATTGTGATTGTATGTCAAGAATTAGCCATCGTAAGCTTTCCTAAAATTTCATCTTTCATAAATGAATGGGTGTTGGTATAATTACCTGAGAATGCCCTTTCTATCTATGCTGCAAGAGAGTCCAGGGTGGGCTAGACTTCTTGCTATTACATCATAGAGCTGAGCCTGCCATATAAAAGGCCAGCCTCTAACCAGGTCCCCCAGCTTTGACGAAGATACTTGACAGACTCTTTTTAAGGAAGCAAGGAACAACATTGTTCTAAAAAAACCCCACACCCAACAGTATGAGACATAATAAGAGTGGGGCTGGACTCTCTTGCAGTATAGATAGAAAGGACATTCTCAGGTAATTATACCAACACCAATTCTCCTATACGCTGCTTCAAAAGTTCAGGATGGGACATACCAAAGCCAATATGTCCATGGGAGGGCCTATGTCCGGGTGATTATTTCATCTGAGGGACAACTCTTTGAAGCACCCTTCTTCTGAAAGCTGCATCCACCAAAGCGAAGGAATCAATTCGGTAATATCTAATGAAGGGAGACGCAGATGCCCAGGTAGTCTCTCTACATATTTCTTCCAGTGAAGCCTTAGTAGCCCAAGCGGCTGAAGTAGCAGCATTCCTCGTGATATGCACCATGAGTCCAGCTGCAACCGGAATGGATAAAGTGATGTAGGCTTTGGCAATTCAGGATCTAATCCACCTGCTTAAGGTGGGAGGGGAGGCCTTGCAAACCCATTGAATTATGGGAGAAAGAGACAAATTAAGGCCTCGGTTTCCCGGAATGTGGACATACATTGGATGTAAATATGTAAAGCCCTCTTAAAGCCCATGTCACACTGTACCAACAGATGGAAAATGGATGTAAAATGGAGAGAAACACTTGCCATCCGTTGGTTAATGCGATTCATCCGTTTCTGTACTAACACTGCCTCCGTTTTTCATCCTCTATTCCGTCCAGCATCCGTCGACTGAGGTTCCATCCGCTCAAAAAGTTTTGAGCTGCTCAAAACTTTTTCAGCTGAAATGTATCCAATGCGTCCGTTCTGCATCCGCAACACATATGGGGATCATCTGTTTTACATCCGTCGTCATCCGTTACGCGTCCGCTATATCGCTGGGCATCGCTGCCGCATCCGCGCAACTCGCATCCGCTCCAGTGGAAAACTACCCAGTGTTCGCAGAACAGGCTCGTGGACCTCCAACAAGGCAATGGGGACATGGAGCCTGGGGAATGGAGGCAAGGGCGAACCTGATAGACACTAAGGATGTGCAAGGCCCCAACAGAGCTTCACGTGAAGGGAAGAAGCAGCGCAACCTCCTGAGACACTGGTGCAACTCCCCAGCTGGAGCAGTGGAGTGGCAAGACAGGATGATTAGATATTAATGGATGCTTCCTTCAGCCTGTCTCATCACACTGATGAGATTGGGCCATTGTATGTTGGGTGGGCCTACAATGAACAGGGCATTTAATAAAGAGTTGTGTTTATGTTGACATGTGTGGAAGAATGATTACATTATTACTGATAATAAAGGACCATAGGTGTGGCACTGGGAGGGTGGACCATACAGTCCCACTATACTTGCACTGAAGTTTATCTATCCCACACGATTACCATCCCAAAGGTATCCCTGCCCATCCACAGGTATCCCGTGCCCGTCCCACAGCTGTTACCCATTCCCACAGGTATCCTGCCCATCCCATGCTATCCTTACCCATTCCACAAGCATGCAAAGACTTAAACCATTTCTAAAAGTTTCCACCAAGACTTTATTGACAAAAATAAATGAAGCAAGTGTGTGAAGCAAAGATAATCTTATTAATAACAAGCTGTAAAGAAAAAATGACCCAAGTCAAGTGTCCAAAGCAAATAAAAAGTCAACAGGTAAGCCACCCAGTCTCTGGCACTCTTCTCAGTCAGTCTGAGGCATTCCCATCATCTCAGGGGGTGAAGGGTCCAGGTGCTGTGCAGGTGGCTGCTGCTGGAATGCTGGTCTGAGGCACCATTGGGTGCCTGGCCCCGAGAGGACAACAGGGGACGGTGTGTTGAGGAAGCTCTCAGACAGCTGGCTCATCCCCGTGATGTTGAGAGCCCCTTCCTCCATGACATGGGTTTCAGCCCCAATACCAATGACAGATGTACTGAGGCCGGGCTTGGCTTGTGGGTGGAGGAAGGAGCAGTGTAGTGGGGCTGTCTGGTCTGCAGATAGGTGAGGACTGGCGTGGGTGGCACAGTGGCATGACTGCAGATAGGTGGCGTGGGTGGCATCAGTGGCGTGGCTGGCATCGGTGCGTGGGTGGCATCGGTGGCACGGTGGCGTCCGATGTACCTGTGCCTGGACTGGAAGGGCTGCCTGTGCTGCTGGACCTCCTGGTAGCCGTAGCCTTGGTAGGTGAGGGCCTGTGGAAAGCCTTGGAAGGGCAGTGACATCACCTGGGGTGGAGGAGCAGGCCTGGGACTGGGTGGGAGGCAGGTTCAGCTGGGTCTGGAAGGTTGTGAAGGAAGATCGGTGATTCCATGTCCTTCACCACCTGGTACTGGGTTCCGACATGTTCATGAGGGTCTGGTTGACAGCAGGTGAGGAAGGGCTTGCGGTTGGAGGATGGGGCATCGGTGTGTACAGCTGAGAGAGGAGATCTATCTGCTCCTGATGGTGCGTCCTGATCTCCAGCAGGACAGTGTGGGCTCTGCCCTCCGGTCTGCCTCTCTGCCTTTCGGTGGAGGTGGAGCTGGGGGGATGCGGGTTGGGCTGGGGTGTGGAGTGCCTCTCCTTGCTCCCACTGCGTCAGGGGGTCCTCACGCCCTCCTCACGAGGAGTGCAGCTGTCAGGGGGGTCTCCAGTCATGGGACACTCCACAAGATACCTGCCTGGACACAGGAGCTGACTCTTGGCCAGAAGAAGACTGCTCTCAGCAGGATGCCTAGAGAGACAGGTTGTAGAGAGTCTGCCTCCTCGGTGGTGGATCTCACCCTCCAAGAAGCTGTACTTGGCCATCACGTAGGTCTCTCGCGTCCGTCAGCTGACTGCGCCTCTGGCCAGATTTCTTGAAGTGCAGTCTTCCCATACCAGGTGTGCATGTTGGCTTCCACCAGCCGAGGAGCACCTCCGAAGTGTAGCCAGACCATCTACGCTTCCTCTCTCCTACAGCAGCCTGCTTCCTCTTGGTGTCTCGATAGAGCCTGTGTCCTCCACCAAGATATTCATTCTCCCTCAGCCACTCCAGCACCTCCTCTCATGTTCTCTCTTCAATTGTGTTTGCTCCTCTCCCGTTCACGCGTCTCCCTCCTCCTTTGGCAGGGCCATACGGCCCTCATAGAAGGGCTTCGAGGTTGTAGGGGCTGCTCCTCCACACCACCAGCAGCAGCACCAGCAGCAACAACACAGTAGCAGTCAAAAGCAACCACCGGGACCAGCAGCAGCAGCAGCAGCAGAAGCACCAGCAGGACCAGAGCAGGATGGACCAGCGAGGACCAGAGCACAGCAGGACCAGCCAGGACCAGGAGCAGCGCCAGCAGAGTAAGCCCCAGCAGAAGCCCCAGCACCAGGAGCAGTGCAGCAGAGTAAGCACCAGCAGAAGCACCACACCATAAGCAAGTGCCAGCAGAGTAAGCACTAGCAGAAGCACCAGCACCAGGAGCAGTGGCCAGCAGAGTAAGCACAGCAGAAGCGACCATCACCAGAAGCAGCATCAGTAGAAGCAACCCACACCAGAAGCACCCCACTGAAGCAACATCAGCAGAAGCACCACCTCCAGAAGCAGCATCAGCAGAAGCCCCAGTACCAGAAGAGCGAGCCCGGCAGCAGAAGCGCCCAGCAGAAGCAGAAAGTCAGGCAGGGGTGGAGGGGTGGCCCTGTCCCTCTTGCCAGGGCTGGCAGCAGATGGCAGAGGCTTCCTTTTCTTCCCCATGGTTATTGGTGCTTGGCTGGCTGGCTGGCTGGCTGGCAAGCTGTGTCTGGAAGCAGGTATTTCTCTGAATGGTGACCTGCTTGCGAGCTCCTTCTTCTTAATATCCACAGGGCTGACGCTGAATGCTAGGCATCTGCTAGGCATCCGCTAGGCTTCCGCTCTGCATCCGCTTCATCCACTCTGCATCCGCTCTGCATCCGCTCTTTCTGTTCCACGTCCGCTTTGCTGTGCTCCTCCGGAAGCCTTGCAGATGTGCCATCCACTCCCATTCGCTTCCATCTGCTAGGCTTCCATGGAGCATCCGCTTTCCATCTGCCCTACGTCTTCCCCCCATCCGTTCCTTTCCGTGTTGCCCGCTCTGGTTATGCAAATTCGGGGCACTTTTGAGAGCGGATAACAACGGATGAAACATTTTGCTCGTACGCTGTGTCCTTTTTACAAACTTTTTGCATCTGTCGGCCAGTGTGACAGGGCCTTTACATCTAGCATATGCCATTTGTGTTCCAGATGATGGGTAGGATTAGGGCAGAAATCTGGTAGCATGATTTCTTGGGCCCTATGAAACCAGGTATTAACTTAAGGGGCAAAGTTGGGGTCCAAGCGCAGGACCACCCTGTTCTCATGGAAGGAACAGAGATCCTCCCTGACTGATAGATTTGCAAGCTCAGAGGCCCTCCTAGCCAAAGTAATGGAGACCAGAAAAACTACTTTATAAGTTAGGAACTGAAGTGAAACTGATCTGAGGGGTTCAAAAGGCGATCCTGTTAATGCCTGCAGCACTTTGGTAACTCCCATGAGGGATATCTGTGGATTGCTGTTGGGTGGATATTAGCAGCTCCTATCAGGAACCTGTGTACAGAAGGGTGATGTGACAGGGACGAAAAATTATTCCAGTGGATAACGGTTGATAGGGCCACTACCTGGCAGCAGAGATTATTGTGTAAAAACCCCTTATCCAACCCGTCCTGAAGGAACATTAGAACATCAGCTACAGATGCTGTGGTGGGAATCCAGTCCGCTTTCTGGCACCACTGGTAGAAAACCTTCCATGTGTCATTGTAAATGCATGTCGTGGAAGGTTTATGTGAGGCCTGAATAGTGAGGATGATTCAATCCGGAATGTTCGAATATTTCAGGTTTTGCAACTCAAGCACCACATGGTTAGGTGAGACCATTATGGCTCCAGATGAACTAGAGGTCCCTGGAGAAAGGAGACCATGTGGTCCGGGATTCTCCAATGGTGGGTCCAACTGATAGGTTCACCAGATCCACAAACCAGGGTCTTCTGGGCCAATGAGGTGCCAGGAAAATCAGCTCTGCCTTCTCCTCCAACATCTTCCAAATGACTGCCAGAATGATCGGAAGAGGGGGAAGGTGTAGAGGAGACCTGGGGGTCATCTGCTCTGAAGCATGTTTTACACTCCCTGAGTGTAGAATCTGGTGGAGTATCTGCTTACCTGACCATTCAGAGAAGATGCAAACAGGTCTATAGAGGAAGTGCCGAACCTGATGGATAGATCCCTGAACAGAGTGAGGTGAGGGCTCCACTCCACATAATTGACCACACCCCAACTCAGCCAGTTGACCTGACAGTTGTCGGCCCCGGATATGTGATTTACCTTAATGGACAGAAGTTTTCTCTCCGCCCAGCATCCTAGTTCAGCTTCCCTCATTAAGGTCCTGTACTTTGTCCCCCTGTCTATTGAAATGTGCCTTTGCGGCCACTTTGTCATCACGAATACATGGCCTCCTGTCACCCTTGACCGGAAGTGTTTGAGGGCCAGAAAGATAGTCCTGAGTTCCAACCAGTTTATCGGACAAGACCCCTCTGACAATGACAACTTCCCTGGGCCATCTCACCATCCAGCTCGGCCCCCCAGCCTTGGAGGTTGGCATCTGTTGTAATCAGCAATATATCCAGCTCTTTGAATGGATGCCCCCTCCAAAACACCGGAGACTGCCACCAGTGGAATGAGTGCAGAACCTGTGGGAGGATCTGCACCCTGGAGTAAGAGTTTCTGGTGCCTGTTCGTTGAAAGGAGAGCAGGAACCACTGAAGAGTCAGTGAGTGCAGTCTTGCCCACAGGAGGATACCGATACAAGAGATCATCTTTCCCAGCAATCTGGAAAGATGAGCCAAGGGGAGACTGTAGGGCAGCTTGGTGTGATGTGGACTAGATTAAGATGTCGCCCAGGTAACACTGAAGTCTGAAGGAATTGCCCAAAGAGTAGCCACCAATGCCATCAGGGAGCTGACAACAGACCAAAAGGAAGGGCCTGGTACTGGAAATGCCTGTGTTGATAGGAAAAATGAAGAAACTGGCGGTGATGATGCCAGATAGGAATGTGGAGGTAGTCCTTGTTGTTGCACAGGAACTGGTTGAATGGCCCTAATATCGACAAGATTCTGGTTGGCCGATTCCATTAGGGCTCTTTTGGCACCATCCCATGATACGGAGCAAGTCACAAAATGCTCTGGAGGTGGTGAAAGGAATTCTAGTTGCAGACTTGATCTGATTGTATTGAGGACCCAGGCAGCCTCTGTAGACTCCTCCCATCTGGTGATAAAGGTCAGATGACCTCTGATGGGAGGGGGGAACAAGTGGAGCATTGGAAGGCATGCCCCCCTTCTCCTCGAAAGGCTGCCTACCCATATGTTGGTGCTGTTGTCAGTTATTCACCCAGGGCACTGCTCCTGGCATTGAGGGATGTCCTCTGATGACGGGAGAAGCAAGGGGAAGGTTCAGCTCAGAAAGATTAGGGACAGAAATAAGGGGTTGGATGGTAATCCACCCTCTTACCTGTCAAGAAGAGGACCTTCCTCTAATCCCTGGCCTCGATTAAAATTGGATCCAGGGCCTCAACAAAAAGTTTCTCACCTGCATAAGGATCCAATGCCAGCTTTCATTTATGGCATGATTCGGATTGCCAGTTCCGGAGCCAAAATAGCTGTAATTGAGGAGGCCATGGCTCTGGAGGCAAATTTTGCTGAATTCAGAGTGGTATCTGCTGTAAATTCAGCCGCTGCAATAATTTTGTTCAGATCTTGGTGAGATCTAAAATCAGGCAGAGGAAGGTGCTCCTGTAACTGATGCAGCCAGAAGAGTGAGGCTCTGGTAAAAAATGACACTGCTGTCGATGCTCAGACAGCCCAAGCTGAGGCCTGATGGTTATGCTTGAGCATTTGCTCTGATCTTTCATCCTCAGCCTTGAGCACGTAGTTTGGTGGGAGTGCCAGAGGAGGAGAAGGAGCATCCACCGAAGGGACCACAAAGGTGGAAGCCAAGGCTGGTGCTACATTTTAGAAAAACTGATTGTGTAATGAAGGTCTAGGCCAAGCAGCAGGGCTGGCACACTGTTCTTTAACAAGGTCCAAAAATAACAGAGGAGAAGAACCTCTGGGTTTACCACAGGTTTAGAGAAAAGAATATCCCCTTGGGTTGAAGGATCCCTCTGGGATTCAGGTGCCACCTCCTCTGGGGTCAACTGGGCAGTGACTAAAGCCTTCTGTAATAGGGGTTTAAATAAGACTGGCTTAAAGATCTCCATTGAGGGGTGGTGGTCCTGGAGGAAACTTTCTGCCTCAGATATATCTATGGATCTCTGATCTCACCGTCTTCCTCCATTGACCCAGAGGAGTGGCTATGCCCTGAGGGGAGTGAGCAATCCCTTTCCCCATAATTCCCCATATTGAGTAGAGGGCCTACCAACCTCCTGAGATCTAGGGTATTCCCTGTGTCTAGGAGGGGCCCCTAAAGAGGGTTTGGGGAACCAATCTTGTTCACCCCCCAGAGAACAAAAAAGCTGCTGGAAACCTTGTGCTAATCCTCATTGAATGGCAGAAGAGGCTACTAGAGAAATGTCAAAGGAACCACTTTCCGAGTGGGCTTCTCCAGGACGTAGGCCAGAAACTACTAATCTAATCCAGAGGCTTCTGTCTGCTTGGAGGCCTCTGTGTTCAAACCCAGGGTACACAAGTGGTGCTGGAAGCAACCTTCAATATGTATCCCTTGATCTCACTGGGATAGTTCTTTCAGATATACTGTCAAAACATAAGACAAACCGACGCTTCAATTAAAATGGCTTCTGGCCTCATGCTTTGTGCTGAAGTAATAAAATGGCCGCCTGCACGAAGAGAAATTGTTGAAGGGCCTTTGTTGCTCTATAGGCTCTAAGAGCCCAAAGCGAAGAGAGAAACCCAAGAGCAAAACTTTTAGCCTTGGAGCAGATGTGTATCGTAAGCTTAAGATCAAACCTGCAATGATGAAATTTTTGGAGGGGCTTTGTCAATCTATACGCCCTAAGAGCCCGAATGAAGAGAGAAACCCAGGAGTGAAACTTTTAGCCTTGGAGCAGCTGTGTATCAGAGGCTTGAGGTCAAACCTGCAACCTTTTCTGGCTAATTGCTAGCTATGATCCTTAACTCTGCTTCCAAGACACAAAGCTCAAATTGACTAGGAGCTGAGTCAAAGCTGGGGGACCTGGCTAGAGGCTGGCCTTTTATATGGAAGACTCAGCTCTATGATGTAATAGGGAGGAATCTAATCCATCCTGGACTCTCGAAGCAGTTTATAGGAGAATATACTGTCTAAATCCTATTAAAACAAATCTGTTAGTCACATAAATACATTTACAATATTAGCATGTCCTATGGTGAGACCAACCTGTATTTAGGAAACATTCATTCTGATGCTTGCTTTCATCAGAAAAATATTCTAAATATTCCTAGATATATATGAATAGTATCCTTGAAACTCTTTGAGCTTGTTTTCCTGCAGATATTTCATTACCAAACCAGATAACATCATCAGTGTAGGAGAATGACTGAACAACTTCACACTTTTCCGTAACATATAATTATTGATTTTATATATAGAATGTGCAATCCATAATACAAATTATAGCAGTCTAACTACTCAATTACAATTTCCAACATGCCAAGTTATGATAGCTGAAACTTATGGGAATTGTAAACTAACACGAAAGGTTTCGGGTTGAAGAGTACTATATTCAATTGTTCCAATTTTTATTTTCAAATGTTTGAAAATGGTATTTTTATTATAATTTGAAATATACATGATTTGTTTCCAGGACAAGTAAAATCTTAGGTATATTAAAATCTATATAGAATTGTTCTGTTTAATGTTAATCATTTAGGAATTATATTGCAAAAGTTGCAAGGATAGACACAACTATCTATTTTATTTATTTTATTTGGTTTGTCAATTGCTTACAAGATAATAGTTATAAGTAAAAACATAGTTATGAATACAGGAATACATATAAGAAAAATAAAAGAAACAATAGGACAGGGACGGTAGGCACGTTGGTGCGCTTATGCACGCCCCCTACAAACCTCTTAAGTTATATCACATTATCCACATAAAAAAGTTACTGCCAGTTATATATTGCTATCAAGGGACTGTGATAATTTATGTAACATCTGTTTTCATATTTTCTTAATTAACATAAATATTTAATACGTAAATGCTCAGGCCACTTCTCCTGTAACTGACTCCCCTCCTCTTTTTTTTAATGTCAGTATTCTCAAAAATAGAAAGATGTTTATATTTAATTGGAAACATGAATAAGTAAAATATAAATCAAAATTCTTATGAAATTTTAGGTGAAATCAGTTGAAATACATGAAAAATATGCTATAATAATTAATAGAAAATGTTGAAAAAACTAAAAGGACATGAATACTAACAAGCTATATTATTATTCAGGTGAATACTAAATTAAAGTGAGGATGAAAAATGAGGAGCATACTAAACTGAGAACTGTGTATATATATAATCCACAAAAAAGTCAATTATCACCATCATCCAGAAAAATAAGTAACAGAATAGAAAATAATTCTTCTTTTTAAACTAATTTTATCTTTGGTATGAAAACAGTGCTAGTATTTTTTAAATCACTTCTAATAAATGCTGTTAGTCCATATTAAGGGAATGGAAAGGAGCTGCAAGCTCATAAGGTGATTCTAGATGAGTTTTGTCATCCATACTGCTTATGCAGTCAAGCTCTTATATAGCTTAAAACAGGATTCTGTCAATGGCCTTTTGGAACTGGGTCAGTGCAAGCAGTGGGCAAGTGTGTGAAGCTTCATCTGCACATGCGTCAAACCTAGGTTGAATGCATGAAGCCATTTCCCATCTCCGGTACCACCACCAGTCTGTGAAGCCAGAAAGGTTGGGAACCACTGAAAATTTTTGCAGTCATGTTTCATATTTCCAGACACCTGTTGCAAGTAGGATTGAAGCTGAACTGGACAGTGTTATTAAAAACAAGTATACCTTCAGTTAAGAAAGTTCAATTAATGTCTATTGGAATTACAACTCCCCCCAAAAAAAGCATTTATGATTTGGTCCCAAAGATACACATGCTGCAGTACCACAGCATTTCTTCTCTTTTACAACCTTATAGCTGCAGCTCCTTTCCATTCCCTTAATACGGACTAACATTTTATTTCATAGTTCATATATCTATTTGTGTATGTCATATTAATGGACCGTTGACTGGTCCAGAGGCCTGATGTAAACAGAGGCAGGGAATCCTCTTGATATTTGCTCCCCCCCCCTATTTTGGGGTAAATTCTTGACAGAATCTGACCCGCTGTTGAAGCAATGTGGCCATAGAGCCACTTCGTGTCACTTGTACTGATCAAGATGGGATACCTGATCTTGTGCAGCTGCGCTGCATCTGGATTACACAGACAGATCCAGGACTGGTTGCAGAGGGGGATTGGGGCCAAAGTAGGCCTGGAGGAGATGAGGTTTGAAAATTTTCATCCTCCCACATGAACTTCTTCATGTGTTTTTCTAGTATCTTATGGCGCTTGTTAGCGGTTTTTTCTGCTGTTTAGAAGGTACCCTTAGAATGCTTCAATTTGTTTTGAGAATTTGACATGGCTCTTGAACTATTGCTGCTTGCTATTGTGACCACTTATTAAATTTTACAGTTAATAAGGCTGAAATGTTGGGCGGTTGACACGCCCAGGGGCCTGAAACAGCAATAGCCAGGGAACTCTAAAACAATGCTCCCCAGTTTTGTATAATTTTATGTAAGAATATTGAATTCTTGTTCCTATTATTATTTCCAAATTAGCCAAATTTGAAACACCTCATAGGCCTAGAAAGGAGGAATTGTTGAAATAAGATATAGGCTTGCGACAGCTTCCTGCACAGGCAGACACGGGCCTTGGTGCTCATTGTGGTGCTGCTGTTTAAAGATGTGAGGGCATAAGCCAACAGTTTTCTCCTTAACGAATAAGGGTCCAAAATAGAATAATTATACCTGAATATCTATATACATACACACACACACACACACACACAGTGTGCCTGTGTGTGTGTGTGTGTGTGTATACATATGTTTTCTTAAGTTTTCGCGGGTACTTACATGTATGCTGTTCAGCTTTGTTCGGGTATTTTCCCCTGTCATTCCAGTTGTGCTTTTAAAGTTGCAGCAACGTTTCGGCAGAATCTCATTTGCCATCATCAGGCTTCTGTATTGTGTTCGTCTGTAGGTCAGACTTTCACAGCCATTTCAGTTTTAAATTTGGAGCTAGGCTACACTGTGCCAGAATGGTTTTTTTTCTTCATCCTGATTGGTTGGGAGTTTTGGTCTGGGTTTATTGGTCTTGGAGTTTGCTGTGTTCTGCTTGATTGGTGTTTCTAATATCTTCTGTCTATTTTGTGACTATTTTTGTGTCTTGATTGGCTGGCAACATTGTGTTCCTGTATTGGAGGCTTTTAGTGCAGCTTGCCTCCGAGTAAATGATTGGACGGCTATCATTTGCTTTAGGAAGCTCGGTTTCATCTGGGTGCCTGGTTGGGGTGTGTTTGAGCTGGAGGTATCAGGGGATGCTGTTTGTGGCCCCGGTGTTTGCCTGGCTTGCTGGTGTGGAGATCTTTCTATTTGAGAGTGCAGGCTCCAAATGATTGAGCAGTCCCTGCTGGAATCATCTCTTGCTGTTCATGCTTTCAGGTCTTTTGTCAACTCTCTATGGCTTCTCTGATTAATTCCTGTGGCTGGGTTTTCTATAGTTGGCTAGGATTTATTGGGTGCCCTTTGAAGTTGATGCTATAGACCTGTGGCTTTCACATGTGTTGGACTAGCGAGGAAGTGTGTTCCAACTTTTTTACTGCATTACCAGGCAGGTACTATTCTTCTGAGATTGGTCTGTCCAATGTATGTGGCAGGCGTTGATGCATACACGTACTGCTGATTCGTTAGCTGATGGATGCCTTGGGTTTTTCTAAGTAGTATATGTGAGTCTTTGGTATGGGGGTTTTCTAAACGATGCTAACATGCTGCTATTTACTACACTTGGTCTGTTTTGAAGGCATGGTCCTTGATGTGATGCCTGTGTATATCTTACGTGATTTTATGTGTCTGTAGTACCCTCTGAGTATGTAGGGGAGGACAGCTGTTCCAAAGGTATTGTTTCCTCATCTTCTATGGTCTTCATTTTATGATACTCATGTGTGTCATTGGATCAAGCCGGTTATTTTGCTTTTGTGGAAGTCGTTGGCTGTCAGTACTATTAGTCAGGGTGCAGCTACGTTCAGTCTTTATGTGTGTCTTGTCTGCAGGCGTTTTGGTTTCTGGACGATTAGGTGTTTTGGCCCAAGAGTTTATCTGTACTGGGTGGTGGCTGGGATTGGGTTTGACTAGTCACTCAAGTCCTCGAAAAAGAAACTCTGAAAATCCTCAAAATAACATATACCTATATCCAGCGACCTATTTATCGGATACCAAAGTCCACACCTCATGGAAGCAACAGAACACTGCTAACCAACACATAACTTCATATATAAAGGAAGAAGATACACAGGCAAATTGAAGGAGCCCCTATGGAGGATCACCACTAGTCACCGCCATCGCAAACCTGTTCATGAAGAAATTGAACCAGAGCCCGGCTAATGCCACCCACCAAAACCTGTATGGTTAAGATACATTGATTGACAACATTTGTGATTTGGGCCCCATGGGCAAAAAGAAACCTTAAACAATTTTCCCTAACACATCTAAATCAGCACACACTCACCCCAAAATGCAAATTCACGCAATGGAACGGAATCTCAAACAAACAACTAACCATCCTAGAGGTCTAATACTAGAAAAAACACGAAGGCACACTAGGGCAACACCATATACCACACGAAAAAACACACACCAAACATGAGTCTCAACGCACTCAAGTCGGCACAGCCGACTACACAAACGGGCCAGCAAACAGATAAACTCCGTGGCCCAAAACACTAAGGTCGCCAGAGATCACACGGGCATGTCAAGACACACATAAAAGACTGAGACTATGCACCCTGGACTCAAAGGTATGGGACAGCCAAGTGGCTTCCACAAAAGAAATCCCCAGCTTGATCCACAAAAACACACTAAAACATATAAAGACCTAGCGAATTTTCCCCGCGGATTATCCAAAGGATAGGAGAACCCCTGCTTGGGGAAAGAAAAGCCTCTCACAGTTCAGAAATAAAATGCAAGATCAACTACTGCATCATAGTTAGTGAGTCTGCACTGGCACCAGCCGTTATCTTTTAGGTGCTTAATGAGTTAAATTGGCTCAAGCAGCACTTCCACACCTTGTGGGCAGCTTGATACTAAAGATTCTCCTTTGAATAAACAGGTGCAGTGGAGCAGATGCGCGCTGATGCCCTCCACCCAGACAGTGTTCGCAGGTGAGAGCAAAGATGCCTTGGAAGCCTTTTAAACTGGAGCCTATCCGTCGGGCCCGAGTGGGCGGTGATCGTAGTGGCTCGGGCTTGAAAATATCATAATGGATGTGGCTAAGAAATGTGAGTTATTAGATCATGTTGGCTGAGGCATTATTCGCATCCGATCAATCCTGGGCGAGAGATTAATTTATCTGAAAGTTACGGTGAGCTCCCTCAGCTCGAGTTATATGCCATAGGGAGCTGCTTGCTCATGTTGAAACTAAAAGCCTTAAAGGATTTGTTTAGAGTTTAAATAGCAAACTTTTTGTTGTCTCCTTTGAAGCTTTGCTCTTCGGCCAGGGAAAAGGAAATTAAGCTGTTATCCACGAAGGCTGAGCTGGAAAACTGGGGACACGAGGGAGGAGTCCATGGAGGAGAGGAAGTGTCCTCCTCAACTAAAGCCCAGCCCTATCAGATGCAGAAGACAGAATGCGCATCATCCTAAACAATGGAATGCTCTGAACACTTCATCTGGGAGAATAAATAAGGATAAAACGAAGACATTAACAAAGAAATTGTCAGCACACAACGAAAAAAAGAGTTGGAAAGAAGTTTTTAAAGAAATACAGGTCACAAAGATAAGGTTAAGTATTTAGGGCATATACATTACATCAAGACTGTAGCATGTTGAAGGAGGAGAAGCTATCTTTTTAAACTCAAGACGCAGACTGCAGCAGATTTGACAAAATGGAAAAAACTTACACCGCTTTATCATTGTTTGGGATAATATCTACAATAAAGATTGAATATGTAGAATTTTATTATCTAGTTCCAGACAATTCCAAATTCGATTAGGGAGAGTTTTTTTGAACGACTTAAATAGAATTGTGCTGAAATATGAATATTTGGGCGAGGGTGAAGAAATGTGGAGAAGTAAAACTCGAGAACTGTTACAAGATTGCGACAGAACAGATTAGGAGGGTTTGTGAGCGCCTTGCCAACTGGGAGTTTTATACCAAGGCAATCACTGGGTGGATAGAGAACCAGTGTTACCATCACGGAGGCTGAATGAGGTCAGCACGACGCGTCCGAAGTCGGCCAGAAGCGCCCTTCCTGAAAGAAGCCGAGTTCCCGTGCTCAGTATGGCGGACATGGTGGGAGGAGGAAGATATGGACCGGTCCGGTCAGGCGAAAATCTGGAATGGTGGGTAAAAACGGAAGGATAACCATGAAGGAACAGTAGACGTATTGACTTAGAAGGCATAAACTGGGAGTGCCCTGGGATGGAATGCTTTCCGCTTCCTGGTATAGAGGGAGATAAAGACACAGAGGGTAGTTTAAAACACCATGTACATTCGAGAGGCACGTTTTTGAATTGGGAGAACGATAAAAGACCATAAGCTACTTAAAAATTCCATTATGAATATCTATACCAATGAAGCTTTTCCTGATACCAAGTAAGGCATTATAGAGAGGAAGAGAGAGAGAGGTTCAGAGATGACGTGAAGAGTGAATGAAACAGAATCGAACTATAAATCTATGCAAGCGTTGGAAGAACAAGGTGTTAAAATGAATTGTTTTTCATATTTGTAAAATACAATCTGATTAGTGATAAAAGGATTTTAAAACCAGAACAGCGAGTAGGCTATGATAGTTTGACCTGGGATTTAGAGTAAAAATGATATCTGATGGGTACTGAGATGAAAAGGTAATTAACAAAAGTTTATGGACAAATTTATTATCAATTAAATTGGGAGGAAGAACAGTTAAACCAAACAATGACTTGCTTTGGGGGAAAATTTTGGGTATGGGATTGGTTTAGAAGAAATGGAGAGAGAGAGAGATGGTCCTTCAAAATTATAAAACATGTCCAACTGCACGATAAAGAAATTTGTATGAAGATGTTTACAGGTAGCAAATCTAACCCCCCACTGGCACAATCACAATAATTTTTCAGAAACAACTCAAGAGTAAAATGTTGGAAATGTCATCAGAGACCTGTTCATATAATAATGTAGTATAAGATGCTCGGGAACCAAAATAAGATAGTTGGAGTAAAATTTCCACCCACGGTGCCTTGGAAAAATAGTGGATAAAACAGGCAGCATAGCATTAATACCAGAGGGTTTCTTTATTGGGAAATTATACCGAAGATTTACAATTACAGAGCTTGAAACTAATATGATTGTAAATGTTTAGACAGTGGCCTAGAAATTGTACTTGCTGATGAGACTGGAAAAAATGAAAAAATCCGTAATGTCAGGAGGAAGTATATTAGAAAATTATAGACCTGTGCTGAAAGAGTAAATTTGACATTTGTTAAACATGAGAGAGTAAGAAGATAAACAATTATGAGTGCATATTGGGATTTGTTTTACCAATGGTTGGACAAAAGACATGTAATGTATAGGACTAGATGAATTTTGTAATAGAAGTTTAAATAGATTGAAATAAAATATAGATATAGGACATATATAACCATTGGATGAAAGTATACAATCACATTTCAAAATAAAATTTGGAATCATCTCGGTATAAAATGATGAATAAATAGTTTCATCATAGGGATGATTAATCAAGCTGAGTAAATAATAAACATATTTTAAATTTGACAGTGATTGAAAGTTATATAAACTGTGAGTAATGACTATGTAAAGGATGTGCACAAAAGATTTGGTAACCAACTGACACACTGTTATGTATTAATAAGAATGGACTAAGGTGTTTTTATGTTGTTATATCTTGTTTGTATGTTTCGTCTTAAAAAATACAAAACTTTTCTTAAAAAAGAGAATTAGCTCCAGCTCTTCCTGAACTCCAATAAATCTTTATCTCATTGCAATTAACTTCCTCCGAACTGTAAGCCCATGTCCACACAGCACCAAAGGATGGAACGAGAGAGTAAAACGGAGAGAAACATTTGCATCCCGTTCTGTACTCACTGACGTTTTTCATTACTCTCGTAACTGATAAGCCAGCATCCATCTACTCAAGATGTTCAACTGCTGCAGATACGGTTTTGCACCGCTGCACAAAACTTTTTGAGCGGGATAAAGAGCTGCGAACGCAAGTGCCGTCACGTTATAAGCATCCGCAACGCACATCGCGGGTGAACATTCCGTATATGTCCATCGTCATCCATCTAAACGCTGCTATATCCGCTGAGGGCATCTGCTTGTGCGATGCGACAGCAACCTCACATCCGCCTCCAGCGGAAGAAATGACACAGGAGGAAAGCGAAATGGACGCAAGAGAGAGAGCTCACACAGCGTTAGTAGCATGGCGTAGACAAGGATGAATGAGCGGGATGCAGCTCGATATAAAGCATTACAAAACACAAAAAAATGTTTCGTATAGGGGACGTATCTCGGAATTTAGGAATTGTTGCATGTATTTGCTATTGAGGAAGCAAAAAGAGCAACCTAGCGAAAACTATATTTTTCCTACAAAAGGGCGGAGAAATCACCTGATCTGCTACTTGTCAGTCCAGCAGCCCTGGTGTGCAGACCTCTTCAGGCCTCATCTTGCTCTTACCTTCCCAAGACATCCAGTCATTCCTCACCACTGATCGTCGAACACTCCTTTCTGGTAGCCGCCATTGTTCTACAACACGTGTCACAGCCCATCAGTAACGGGCTCTTTCACTTGTTCTACGAGAAAAAAAAGGAGGCCGTCTCAAGAAGTGTCTGGGTCCGAAGATGGATCGCGGGAAGCAGAGTAGGGATTGTATAATAAGCTGACGGTGGAAGTAGGGAAACGAGCGTACCCTCATGCATTCAGAACTTCATAGGATGCTGCCAGCCATGTTTGACAAAGTTTTGTGGAGAGCGACTGAGACCCAGGTTGCACCAAAGCAACACCAATCTTCCGGGCGCCACCTGGACCCTAGGCCTGGAAGGTGGCAACTGACTCTGCAGTCACCTGGCCTGCCAGGGACCCACGTACAGGAGGCATGCAGTATGCCTGGAGGGTGCTACACAACACCAAAATCAGCATTGTGGTCAGAGAGAATGGTGCAGCCATCATCGAAGCAAATACTGGAGTGAAGCTCCTCCAGTGCCCCTCCACTGAAGAAGGCTGGAAAGAAAAGTGGAAGAGCAGTGGTATCAAAGTAAGTGAAACACTTCCCCGCACACCGTTGGATGCCATAAGATGGGAAGCATGTGGCTATCCCAAAGCTCAGCACAACTAGGTTCACTTATCAACAACTACAAGGGCTTCTTCAAGTATCATTCTCTTTGCCATGGTTGAAAATGCTGACTACAGTTCATGTTCATCGATGCGCTTCAGGCAACAGGTCAGCTTCAGGAGCCCAGGTATTCAACGCCAGTCACCTCAAGGAGGGCGAGAGACGCAACCCAATCCATGGGCTTCCCAGATCCAGACCCCTGGCCCAATGACACAACCAAGATGTGCCCTACGTCATCGTGGGGGATGAACGCCTTCTCCATCAGAAGCCTACCTCATGAAGCCTACACTTTCCAGATGCCTCACCCCGTGAAGAAGAGGATCTTTCAACCACGAGGCTGTCCAGGGCAAGGCGGTGGTGGAGAACGCCTTTGGCATCCTGGCCAACAGGTTCTCGGTTATTCTCACACAACCCATCATCATCGCCCACAGACCGGTGAGGAGCACTTGTGGAAGCTTGTGCTGCATCCTGCAACAATCTCATGTGCCACCCGCTACCCAGTTGTTGCAGAAGAGGGTTTGGTGGGACAACATCAACAAGGCAAGTGGGGACAATGGAGCACTGGGTGAATGTGAGGCAAGGGCAAAACCTGATACGATACGGTGGATGTGCAAGGCCCAAACAGGAGCGTTGCACGTCCGAACGGAAAGAAAACAGCGGCACCTCGCTAAACACGTGGTGCATATTCAATACGCGGGAAGCCAGTGGAATGGCCAAGAACAGGATGGTAGATGCTTAGAGGATGGCCTTCTTGAGCCTGTCTCATCACACTGATGAGATTGTGCCAATGTATGTGGATGGCCCTAACAATTGAAACAGGGGATTTATAAAGAGTTTGTGTTTTTTATGTTGAAAAATGTGGTTGACTGATGATTAATTGTTATTGATAATAAAGGGCCAATAGATTATGGACTGGAGGCGTGGACATACAGTCCCACTAGCTTGCACTGCAGTTTAATCTATCCACGCTACCCTACCTATTCCACAGCTATTATCCATTCCACAGGTATCCCTGCCCATCCCACCTGCTTATCCTTACCCATCCACAAGATGCAAAGGCTTAAACCATTTCTTAAAAGGTTTCCACAAGACCTTTATTCACTAAAAAACTGAACCAAGTGTGTGAAGCAAAGATAAACTTTATTAATAAACAAAATGTAAAAAGCCAAAATGACCCCCGGAAAGTGTCCCAAGCAAAGATAAAGTAAAACAGGTAGCAACCAGTCCTCTGGAACTCTTCTTCAGTCACCCTGAAGGTGTGCCCATAGTCTCAGGAGTGAGGGTCGAGGTGCTGTGGAGGTGGCTGCTGCTTTGGAGTGCTGCTTTGAGCTTGCCATTGGGTGGCCTGGCCCCTGGAGAGGACAGACAGCGGATGGTGTGTGGATGGAAGCTCTCAAAGAGAGATGGCTCAGTTCCTGGTTGATGTTGAGAGCACCTTCCCTCATTGATAATAGGGTGGTCAGTCCCAAGACTGATGACAGATGTTCTGAGGCCGGGCTTGGCCTTGTGGGTGGAGGAAGGAGGAGTGGTAGTGGGGATGTCTGGTCTGCAGGTGAAGTGAAGGTGCGGCGTCGGTGGCTGATCTGTGGCGTCGGTGGCAATTGGTGCGTACAATGGACCTGTGCCTGGACTGGGAAGGGGCTGCCCTGTGCCTGCTGGAACCCTGGTAGCCAAACGCAAAGTAGTCTTTGGTTGGAGGGCTGTGACATCACCTGGGATGGAGGAGCAGCACCCTGGACTGGGTCGGAGCAGGGTTCAGCTGGGTCTGGAGGGGTTAGTGCAGAAGACCTGTGCATCCTCCTCCTTTATATCAACCGGTATGTGATTCGGACATCGTCCATGAGGGTCCCCTGGTTGACGTAGGTGAGGAAGGGCTTTCTGTTAGAGTGATGTATTCGAGTAATGTACGAATCGAGCTGAAAGAGAGGAGATCTACGCTGCTTGTTGATGGTGGTCCGCTGGATCTCCAAGCAGACGAGTGTGGCTTCTGCCCCTATCCGGCTGCCAGGTCTGCCTGCTTTCTGTGGAGTGCACGCTTGGGTGTGGGTGTGGGTTGGTTCTCTGGTGTCCAGAGGCCTCTCCTTGCTCCAACTGGCGTCAGGAGGTCCTCCACGCGGGGAAGGACCTCCAGGCACGGGGAGTGCAGCTGTCGGCGGGGTTTCTATCATGGGCGCTCCAGAGGATACCTTGCCTGGACACATGGAGCTGACTCTATGGCCAGAAAGAGGACTGGCTCTGCTGTGGGAGCTGCCTGAAGAGAGAGGGTTGTGAAAGGGGCGCTCCTCGTGGCGATCTCACCTCCAAGAACTGCACTTGGCCATCACGTAGGTCTCCCGGATAAACGCGGGTCCGGAAGCTTGACCGCGGCCTGCCAGAGCTCTTGAGGTGCAGCTTCCCGGTACCGAGGTGTAACATGTGGCTTCCACCATCCTGAAGGTGGACCTCTGAAGTGTAGCCTAGGTCTCCGCCTTCTCTCTCCCAAGCTGCCTGCTCCGCTTGGTGTGACTCGATAGAGCCTGTTGTCCTTCCGCCAAAGAGGTACTCCCATTCTCCCTCAGCCATCTCGAGCCCCTCATCCCATGTTCCTACTTCGATGGAGTAACTGTCTCCTCTCTCTATCACGCGATGCCCTCTTCCTCCCTCTGGCAAGAGCCCTTCTGGGCCCTCATCAGAAGGCTTTGAAGGTCTAGAGGGGTGGTCCACCACACACACCAGCAGCCAGAAGCAACAAAGCAGCAGCCAAAAAGCACAGCAGACCACAGCACAAGCAGAGGGTAAGTACCAGCAGAAGCACCAGCACCAGGAGCAGTGCCAGCAGAGTAAGCACCAGCAGAAGCACCAGCACCAGGAGAGCAACAGCAGAGTAAGCACCAGCAGAAGCACCAGCACCAGGAGCAGCATCAGCAGAAGCACCAGCACCAGCAGAGTCAGCCCGAGCAGCAGAAGCCCCAGCAGAAACAGTCAGGGCCAGGGGGTGGAATGGTGGCCCTGTCCTTCTTGCCAGGGCTGGCAGGAGTTCCTTTCCGTTGTTGTCCGCTCTCTTTATGCAAATTTGGGGCACTTTTGAGAGTAGATAACAATGGATAGAACATTTTGCTCGTCTGCTGTGTCCTTTTTACATACGTTTTGCATCCGTCGGCCGATGTGACAGGGCCTTTAGCAGTTCAACTTTTTGTAGAACATTAGTATGCAATAAACCTGTATTCATTTGAATTGCCTTGGCTCCTGATTTCCCACATTTGACAGACCATCTTGGAATTCTTATTTTTATTTCTTTGAAATTTTATAATGTTATAATCTTTTAATTTTTAATCCTAAATTAATCTTCATATTTTATTAATTTTATACATTGTTTTATATATAATTATACTGTATACAACAGAGCCTCTCTTTCAGAAAGATAAGTGGCCTAGAAAATGTTTGATTATAAATAGATAAATAGATAGATCGATAGATAGATTATGTTAGCCAACAGGTTAAAAGGTCAAACAAAATTTTTATTTATTTTTAAAATCTCCAGTAAAATATGATCTAGTCCTCTCAAAAGCAGCAAAGATCCGTCGACTTAAATTCTCCAGAATTCCTTTCTAAGCCAAATCAAACTGCTGCACTCAGAAATCTCTTCTCGCTTTGGCTAAAGATTTAGTATTTTCTTGTACTGTCATATATATATATTTTACATGACTTCATGACCATTGCTTATGTGTTGCTTACGATATTTTTTTCTTTTTATACATTTTGTATCTATCTTTGTTATGAATTTTTGGAATTTTGTAATGAACACACTTCCATTTAGAAATTCTGCAGTACATTTCACAGGAATGCGGGATGGGAGGAATTATCAGTCTTTCCCTGCCAGTTTCCTCATTGACTTTGCTTTGGAAAGCCACAAGAAAGGTCACAAATGACAATATGGTGGTAGGAACAAGGGCAAGAGGTAGTACTTCTATATCAGGGGTTATTAAAGCCCATGTCACACTGCACCAACGGATGCAAAGAGGATGTAAAATGAAGAAAAATGCCTGCCACCCGTTGGAAAATGCAATGCATCCGTTGTGTACTCACTGCGTACGTCTTTCATTCGCTCTATCCGTGAAACATCCTTCTACTGCTATTTCATCCGCTCAAAAAGTTTTGAGCTGCACAAAACTTTTTGAGCGGATGAACTT
>BHFT01058531.1:0-37310 GCA_004320025.1 Laticauda laticaudata
TGGAACATTTTTCTCGTCCGCTGTGTCCTTTTTACAAATGTTTTGCATCCGTCGGCCAGTGTGACAGGGCCTTAAGTAAGACAATATTAAAGGCTTTATAAGATATCTAAAAGCCCTTATTCTGAGGGAGATGGGTCATTCAAAATGTGAAAAATAAATAAATAGGAAATAAAATAAAAGGAATGATTCCTTTTCCTCATTGATTACATACTCTTTCTTAGGAAGTTAACTGGGATAAAACACAATTGTACCCAACAGTCCTCTATGTCTACATTAATGTTTGAGAGAAGATTTCTTCTATAAACTACAGCTATGCATATCAGTGTCACTTGAAAAGAAATCAGTAGAAATTAGATTCTTTTATTGGCTTAAGTCCCAGCATTTGTAATGCAGTTGAACAAATAAGCCAGAATATTATATTTTTCCTTGTATTTGAGAAAGTCAAGAGTTCAGTCATCTAAGAGCTGTGGCTTTGTATTTGTAGTCAAAGTCCAATCTATGTCAGATTCACTTTGGGCTTTCCTTCCTTCTCTGTCTAGACAAACAGGAAAAATGTTAGTCTTTGGTTTTGCTGCTTTATGTCCAAAAATTAATGGTTACTTTTCATTAATCAGCTAGATAATGCCTCTGCCTTGCTGTTCTTCTCTCCCATTTCCTCATGCATATTACCGTAATTTCACCAGTCTATCCGTCTATACTAGGTTGAATACTTTATGAGGAATTAAAATTGGATGTTGGAAGCTACCTTAATTTATCACTATAATTCAGAGCTTTTTACTTCTTACGGAGTCATTTACCCTTGCATGATATTTGCTATTTTTCCCCTTCTTATATTATTCAAATTAATGACATGTAAATCTCATGTGAGTTAAAATAGCGTCCATGTTTTCTGGTCTCATCTGCTCAACAAATCATCATTTTTCTGTCTTGTGAGAAGCACACTTTTAGAACCTCTGGCCATGTGTTTCTGAAATGATAGGCAAATGTTAATAAAAGTAGAGGTTTAAATGCAGTAGCCCGAGAGGAAAAAAAGGATTAAATAATTCATTTGCATAATTAACCACTAAACCTTCAGTTAACATTCAGATAATACTTAATTGTACTATTTGTCTTTTGGCACTGATCTGGGATTTCTTTAATTTACATTCTTCCTTTGATTGTTCAGTCTTTGCAATCCTAACATGCCATCCATGCAGGGGTAAGTTCTATTGAACATTTTCATTTCCTTCTGGAAAAATATGTATTGGATTACATTAGAATGAGAGCTGAAAAAGGTTTTATTTCAAATCTTTCCTACACACAAACGTATCTAGATTGTCTTAGAAAGCCAGTGATAAGTTTTACAAGGATTTTGAAAAGACTGTTGACTTGACTTAATAGCTTTTAATATTTTAGAAATAGAATTTAACTTAATTAACTTAAAGTAAGTTAAATAGAATTTGACTTACTTTAGATATATGATTTTTTTTGTAAATACTATAATTAATTGACTATTTGTGTCTGTAAATTTGGGTAGGTGGTTTTGATTGTTGCATTAATTAGAACATTTTGAATCCAAAACAGTTTGACAGTTTAACTTTCCTGAGATTTCAGATTTTCCATTTTCTAGCAACAATCGGCCTTATCAATTAAATTGCAGCTCAGCCTTGTAATTCCTGTTCTTTCTCCAGTGTCTTATCATTTGCTATTCATTTTCATAATACCCAGTTCCATTTTATTATACAGTATACATTTAAATGCTTCCATTTTTAAAATGAACTATACAACCATGTAGTTCATATTTCATAGGAAATATTCTATGGAAACTGTGGGAGGAGTAACAGAACCTGGGAGTGGGGTGAGAAAAGGAATCAGCCTAGAATCCCTATGGTGCCACAAACAACCTAAATTCAACTCTCCTTGGGTGCCCTCAGCCCTTATTTAACTCTAAACAGGCACTGACCATCAATTGAGAAGATTCTTAGGCATAGACTATAACAATAAATCAGTTTAATTGAGCCCACATGTGGACAAGGTCTTTCCTGCCTCACAGAAATACTTCAAAATTTATATGACAGGGGAGGGGAGATATTTTGCTTGTTTAGAATTTTGGACTTGTTTAGGCTCAACATGAGAAGGAAAATTGTGGATATTATATATATGGATGTTATACATGTGATAAATCAAGCTGAAATGTTCCAGTCCATTGTTTCAGTGTGCCTGAACTTTGCAACATCATGCCAGATATAGTTTCTCTTACCTGCCATCTTCTGCATGAGACTCCACCTCCAAAAATCATAGTATAATACTTGGCAGTTCTAAGATGCACACTTGAGGTACCTTAGTTTGGGGAAGGCTATTCTGGTAGATTTGTCAAGAGCTAAATTGGTTGTTTATAGCTTGGGAACTCACCACTCTCAAAGCTGAAATAAATTCATATAATTTGTTATTTACAATACCTATGAATATAGGCAAGATCAAGATATTGAATTCCTTAGTATGCCCAAAGCTGGGATGGATAATTTTTCATAAGTAATCTATAGATTTACCTGTATTTTCTAGGCTCTGAAAATATTATAACTTACTATAAATATAGTGTTACATGCTAATTAGGAGCACCACAACATAAGTACACTAAAACAACAAACCAATAATATAGTACCTAATAATAAATCTGATAAATCAGATATCACCTGAGTAAGGTTGTTAGAAAATCACACTTTGAAGTTCTTTTAAATATTTTACGTTCAGGTTTTTGGAGGGACATCACAGAGAAGATCATTTGACTTTCAAGAAGGAACCTATTCTACAGTATAGGTGTAATGATGGAGAAGCATTGTTTTTTTAGTTTCGGCCTCCTTTTATTTCAAATGGGGCACCATGAGCAATTTCTCCTTTGAGGATTCAACCTGGATGGGTTTAATCCCTTATGATCTTGTAGGTACAAGATCATAAGGGATTAAACCCATCCAGGTTGAATGTACATTCAAGGTAGGTACATGGGTATAAAATCATATGGATTTCTTTAATTCAAGGTTTTATTGAATTGCTAAAATAAATTCCTCTCTCCTGGGATGCTTTTAGTTATGTGCTACTGCTCCAAAGTGAAGATCTAGGACATGGCTACAAAGATCTCCAAAACAACTTGTGCCAGTCACTCTCTCAGCCCAGTTCAGCTCAGGTTTTGTTGCTGTGGGGAATCAGGAAGAGGAAGGTGTGTTGGATAGTTCACTACCTTGAGTTATTGGTAAAAGGCAGGATATAAAAAAAAATTCCAAAGTTGTGTGCTTAATAATACTGATGTGCTGCTGATTATTCTGTGGTTATGTTTACCATATGGTTGTGCATATTGCAATTGACTGTTAGATCTCAATAAGCTATGACAAATCTTTGTTGAAATTGTGCTTTACATATCACTGATTAATTATCAGAATGTATTATCTTGGTAATAGTAACATTATGCACACTAAATCTTGTTCTGAGGATTACCTTGCTTACTAGTCTCTCCTTCCTTCCTAGGATAATAATTGGGCTCCCATTCCAACAGCACTAAATTTTGATTTTTAGTTTAATTGTCATTTTAATGTTGGAACTACTCTAAAATCTAACTAATTTTGTAAAATATCTTAGCATAGACTACATATAGAAGCTGAGCATAAAGAAAAGGGGTGAGATTTGTGAATGTCTTTTGCACTTTTGCAAATTCCCTAACAGGTGTTTATGAAAGGGACATTAGATATGTCAAACCTTCACAGTTTGTTATCCATTGCTGTGATAAGCAGAACAGTCTTGTTCATTCCTGTTATGTGCTTTTCTTCCTGATGCAAACCAGCAGTGTTTTATCAGTGTTGGGAGTAAGCCACTGCTTATCCAAAAGTTGGTCCCATGGCTTGTCCTTTGGAGCATGATATGTCATCTTATCCTAAAGCTATCTTCACTTTCGACCCCATCTCCTCAGCTCAGGCATATTTAAGGGAAACAAGTAGCAGTGGTGTCTTTCTGAGGGATTTTCTGTTGTTCAACTTTGCAAATGTGAGACTTGAGGCAAATAAGGAATGGCCTGGTGAATCCAGTTTCATTTTGAAGAAGAGCCCATTGGCTAGTTTTATAAGACAGTGGATATGGAAAGCCCTTTGTGCCATCTTTTGTTCAAAATATATTAGGGATACTTTATTTTCCCTAATAGCACAACTGGATTTCATTTCCTCTAAATGTGCCCTATGAGTTTATGGCTTTTCCTTGTACATCTGAGATAGCAAGTGTATACTTTTATGATTTAGCAGATCCATTTATCTCATATCATAAGTATATGAACACACTACTTGTAGATTTGAGCTTATTTACTTAGAAAGTGAAAAACTAGCCTGCCTCAATTTGATACCCTCTATAATAATAAGTCTATAATTTCTATAACTCTTTCCATTGTATGCAATTGGTTATGTTGACTGGAGTTGTGGGATCTTTAGCTCCATATCCTTGAAGGTTACCAAACTGGATGAGACTTCATAAGTTTACTTTTCTTTGTACTTAATTACTTTTTATATCTACCGTTCATTAAGAGGAGTTCTTTCTCAAGTTCTGCAACTGTGTCTCATTTTTTGATTGTCATAAAATAAAAAGTGGTTTAAAGTTATTTCTGAAAGGAGATATAAAAGCCATTTTCGTGAAGTGAAATCATTCTGTGTGATTGGTGGCCTGTAAGTTTGGAAAATAATTATTTTTATTTTATAGATATATATGCAACAGGGTTGCTGTTGTTGGGGGTGAAATGACACAGCAGCCTTGAGTGTTTGGAAAAACAGTGGCATATAAATCAACAAATGAATTAAATGTAAACGAATTACAGCTGACTTTGATGATAGGGAAGGATTGAACAAGGTGTTAAGGTGGGAAATATTGACTGAGTATGGGAAGGTGGAAAGTATTGAATGAGTATGAGGGACTTTCAGAAAAGTTAAGACAGTCCTAAGAAAGAAAGAAGGAAGCATGAAAAAGAAACTCAGAATAGCACTATCTTGATTTTGTTTAGCATAAGATGGGAGAGAATGAAGCTTGGACAGGTTTCCCAGTATCTGTTATTCCTGGAATCCTTGCTGAGCCTGTGGCTTGACTTGGCCTACCTCAAAGGACTGACATAAAGCAGAACAAAAGAAAATATATTTAAAGGAAATGGGAAATTCCATAGATGGATAAAATGAAGTTGTAACTCAAGCTGTAAAAAGCCAATGTGAAAGTGGATGTTTTGTAGATGCCTCTGTCCAATTCAATCTGTTTAAAAATGCCTTTTTTCCTCTTGAGGAAATTAGAGAAGATGATCTTTGATAGCCTCTAAGTTTTGAGATATGTAATATAAGCAGTAATTTGTATCTAGGGAATATAATAGCAGGAGGGGAATAGAGTGCATAGTGACATTTGCCCTCCCCCAGCTCCGTAGTTCCTATGAGCTTTACACTTGAGGAAGTTGTGCGCTGCTGATATTTGTGCCTTCCTGTTCCCCTCTCTTTGGAGTTATGACTCTCGTGTCTTCTTAAAAGGCTTGAGATTGGGTTATTGGCTTCAACATCTAGTCGGAGATATTGCTATCAATGGATTATGTGAAAGGAATGACATCCAAAGTATCGAAAGAGCTTATGCATTTGGCTTCCAGATATGGTATATTCACTCAACCTCAAACAGTCCCTAAACAGAGCAGATCTTAAGCAAGGCATACCCATATTCCTAGTGGTTGCTGCTACCTGTCTTTTCAAAATAGTGCTGAAGAAGTTCTCACATTTTTTCTTAATTTTTCAAGGGGCAGTCCCTTTCAGAATAGACTATAGTACCTCCTCCTTCAGTTCATTAACTCATGACACTATCTTGATTAAGTTTCAGTTTGTTTCCTCCCAACCAATTCCTGTTTTCTTCCATTGAATTCATCTCTGTACACAGTAGACCATAAAAATACATAGTGTCCAGAGAATTTGGATCATTCTGCAGTATATGTTCTAATCTACATAATTTCTATTTGTATACTTGTTGACTATCTGTCCATTATTCAGATTGCCATAAAGCTCCTGTTGGGGAAAAAGCCAATGATCTGAGAACTGAAGATACATTTCTTGAGTAAGGTTGCTGTTGTTTTTTTACTCTTCCACTAATGAGTCAGGCAGCAGGGTATATATACAGTGTACCTTTTGAGCTTCTAAAATTATAAATATAATATGATTCAGAAAAAAAGCTTTTTGTAAAGTATTTTTGATGTGCGAAAATGATACCATTAATGTTCTAGGTTTAAAATTCTTGATACACACCCATAGCAATGTTTAGGAAAGATAAGGCTTGCTATTGTCTCAAACAAAGCTTTGCTACTGAGTCCATTTATTTATGAATCTTAGTGTTAAAAAGATTAGCATGTCCCTCTTAGTCTGTACATGGAGTGTTTGTCCCTTTTCTTTTTGATCTTTACATGGAGTTTGTTTGAAAACCATTTTTGTTTTGAACAGCAAATATTGCATATCAGT
Organism: Laticauda laticaudata; assembly: GCA_004320025.1. NCBI lineage: Eukaryota > Metazoa > Chordata > Lepidosauria > Squamata > Elapidae > Laticauda > Laticauda laticaudata. The sequence continues at coordinate 6,480 of BHFT01058531.1, forward strand.
TCTCAGTATTCAGCTTGACTGTCACCTGCATAATTCATACTTGGGAGGGACCGAGGTCAAGTATTTTCTTGAGTTCCGATGATAGAAAAGGGATGCCATTATAGCAGCATGACTTTTCTTATTTGGCAAGGGACCATAATGAAAGCTAGAGAGAGCTCATGATTTACAGGTTTCCTTCTCTTCCAGAAGATCACCAGTATTGCTTTATTTAAGAATCTCTGAAAGCTTGGAGATGGCATTGATTGTCTTAAATCATCCTTTCTAAATCTGGGCTTGCCAGATGTATCAGGTTATGTTTATATGGTGATGATGACAAATGTAGTCCAGGCGCGCTTGCAGAAACCAGCTTCTCAGTTGACTTTTGTTGCTGATCTTCTGATTATCTTTTTCTGGCAAAGTTGATTTAGCTAGAAGCTTGGAGGATAGGAATATATTTCTTTTTACACATAGGTAAATATGTTTATGTCTGATTTATACCAAATTTTTTAAAGATTCTACTTTTGTGTACTTGATGATAAATTTTGTCATATATATCGATATCCATAAGATATTTCACACTGATTTGTTTTGCCTTTGGCTGCAGAAGCAGAATATTGTTCCGTCCACTCCATTGTTTGGTGTCTGATAGAAAACAACACACAAGAAAAATTACTTAACATAAGTTAACATGTGTTCTTTCAAGAAGCTAATTTTATTGTAGGCTATATTGTGCTATTTACATAGGGAAGGGAAAAAGCCAAGCTGTCTCTTGTTTTTTTCCTCCTCTTGTGAAGTTTTTTCTTGAAGGACTGGTCTTCATTTGCAGGACATAGTAACCATATTTAGGTAAGTACCACCTAACATACCTCTATGAAAGTCAATCACACTAAATGTAGCAAAAGTTCAATCTTAGCCATGCAAAAGTCAAACCTTGCAATGAAGATTGGACTGAGCATTATCGTGTTTGTGGCTGGATTATTACCTCTTGTCTCCTCTATTCATCTGACCCTTTTGGAAAAGCCTCCAGTAAAGTGAGCTCATTCACAGTATTCCAAGCCATTTTGTAGATCAGTTCTGATAAAGTGTAGACTGTTTTGAAATGAAAGAGCAAGTCTGATGAAGTGGTTAAGGCAGCAAGCCAGATACTGGGAGTCTGGGAGTTCTAGGCCTACTTTAAACACAAAGCCAGCTTGGGTGACAGTGAGCCGATCACATCCTATCAACCTAGGAAAAGGAAGCACTTCCAAAAAACTGCAGATAGCCACTAGAAGTCAAGACTGACTTGTAGGCAGAGGTGGTATTCAGCAGGTTCTGACCAGTTATCAGAAATTTTGAATAGTTTGGAGAACCGGTGGTAACCTTCCCCCTGGAGTGGGGTGGGAATGGAGATTTTGCAGTAACCTTCTTCTGCCATGCACACCAAGCCACACCCACCAAGCCATATCACGCCACCAAGCCACGCCCTCAGAACCGGTAGTGAATTTTTTTGAATCCCACCACTGCTTGTAGGCACTATTTATCGATATGTTTTGCAATGAAATTTAGGATAACGAGCTAGTATATAACCTGTGGCATTAACATATGTGTCAAATTAGCAAATCTGGATATAAGAACATATTGAGAGAAGCAAGCAGGTAAATAAACAGTTTGAAATAAACATAACCCGGTTTGCTCTAACTATAAAAAAAATGTTAAAATGTCTTTGTTTGCCTGTTTAATAGATGCTGTATTATTTGAGCTGTCACTAAAATTGCTTCTCTCAATTCTGGATGACTGCTATGTAACTTTTGCTTATGAGAAATATGAGTCCATTGGAAGGATAGTGCTATAATAGACAAGCTCTGTTGGATCAACAGAATAAACAAGGTGGTCATTGATATTGGCATGTCGTGGCAGGAAGAGAACAGCTGGCTTGATATATCCTTATCAAAATTACTGCCTCTGGTGTCAAAGGTAATTGTACTCTTCTTAGTGTATTATTACACATAATAATATGTAATATATACATATATGTATATAACAAGCATCTACATTTATACAGTCTATTGTTCTTTGCTGCAATGCTGAAATGTTATTGTAAATTGTGTAATTCTTTGAGGCAATATCAATTAATGGAAAAAATATTACCGAGTTGCTGACCCATACCTTTCCATGCTGCAGTAGAACACTAGCTAATCTAGACTACTTTTGAAAAATTAATTTGTTTGTACAGTCTAAGTAGGCTTACTTTTTGCAATGCTGTTGCCTCTTTTTTTAAACCACAGATTTAACCTTTGGGAGTCTGACCTGTACTAACAGATTAAATTAAGCAAATTGCAATGCTATGGGTTGTAAACCTAGCTAAGGGACATAAATTGAAATATGGTTATTAGTTCTGAGTGATATTTATCAGGGAGTCTAGTTAATAGGCTAATTTCAGGGTTGCTGCTAAGAAGCAGGTCTCTACATGGGCTCAGCTCAGAAGTCTCAATGGTCCTCATCTAAAAATGCTTCCAATGGCTCTAGGGGGAATTTCACTGGCAGAAACATGGAAAAATGTAAGATATGCTGGTGATACTATTACAAATAACCTTTAATCATGAAATTGAACCAAATAGTAGTGATTGAGTTTTTGCTAATATTCGAGCTTAAAATAATTAGGCAACAGATCAATGTTGATGAATTTCAGGGTGATGCACCCAGAATTTAGGGAAATTCATCCCTACCTCCAACCCCAAAAATTCTTATCTATTATAATGATCAATGGCCTTCGCTCATCTTATTAATCTCCTTTCAGCAGCCATAGAGGATGGATTCACAAAAATTGCATTATCACAGAGATTATGCCAACATAGTTCAACTGAAGTGAATCTGTGTGTTTTCTAGATTAAATATTTTCTTCTGATAATCTTTAAATTTTTGCCCAGTTGAACAGAGGAATTTGACTCAAGTTATACTGTTGCAGACAGAGATTTAAAAGTTTGTACAGTTGCCAAATCCTGCTACTTTGCATCAAGGATGTGCAATCAAAAAAATCACAATTATGGGGTTAGGAGGACTAATCTGGTTAATTTGACAATTCTTTGGGTGTACATTAAGAGGAAGAAAGTTTATCTGTCACTCTTAAGTTTGGTCTGATATAAGGCCATACTGATTGCCTTGACTTATAGCCATTGTTCAGCAACTGTTCAAAATTACAACTGGGCTCAACTTATGGACTTAACACCTATGCCCAAAGACCTTTGCAACACTCCTGTAATCACCTGATAAAAAAATTAGGCAGTTGCCCTCCTCATACATATAACCGCAGAGGCCCTGCAACCATCCCCATTCGCCTATTTCTCCCATCATCTCAATTCCCACTCGCATGCGCAAAGCTTCCATGGCCTGGGAGGCTTCAGCCTACTCTCAAACAGGCCTACTCTCCCCATCCTTTAAAAGCCTCCTTGTCCAATTGTGCAATTTAGACTAGCAGACTTCTGAAGCAGAATGACACTAGAGCACGCTTGGAGAATGGCACAAGGCGGCCTCTGTAAAAAAGCCATGCCTTTCATTGGAGGAGTGCGCCTTCCAGTAGCTGGAGAAAAATATTCAAGATAAACACTGGTGGGGAAGGAATCCTCCTGGGCCTAGTTGGGGAAGTAACAGTCTCAGCCTCCCAGGCTGTGACAGCTCAATGTACACAATGTCACAGCCTGGGAGGCTGCCCTGCAGTACCCCCCCCCAAACTCACACATAGTCTATGCTGGACCTTTCCTGCCCCACGAGCCCCCCCCCATGCTTCTTATATGGGATTCTGTCCGCTTAATAACCTGTGAATTGCTTAACAGCTGGAACTGGAACCACTGGGATTGTGCTTGTTGAACGAAGTGGTCATGTGATGTGATTTCTCGCTTAAGGACCACTTGTTCAACCGAGATTCCAGTTCTAATTGCAGTTGTAATTGAAGGACTATCTGTAATTAGACTATACAAATAATCCTCATTTAGTAGCTACAATTTCATGTGACCGCAACAGGTTTATGACCTCTCTTCAGTCATTAAATGAATCACCGCAGTTGTTAAGCGAGATGTCACATAATCACGGCTTGTGATTTTACTGCTGGATTCTCCATTGACTCTGCTTGTTGAAAGCCAATTATGAAATGCACAGGTGGTGATCATGGGACTGTGGAACACTGCAGTGCTCCTAAAAGTGAGTTTTGGTTGTTAAATTACTTTTTCAGTGCCATCATAACTTCAAGCAGTTGCTAAACAAGGATGTCATTAAGTGAGTTTACCTCTACAACTTTATAAGCTCAATTTACAAAGAGTTTCTTAAGCTTTTTTACTAAAAAAACCACCATTGGACATTAATTCTGAAGCATATAACTTTGCCAAAAGTAGGAAACATGATTAATGCATCTTTTATATTGTGCATTTTATAAATGTGGGAAGTCTTGGATCTATAGCTGTAAATGTTGATAGGTACTAAGAGTGTTGGCATTCTCAAATCACATCCACCAGTGAACATCTACCAGTGAATTTGTTACATTTATTTATGTATTGACTGTATTTATATTTTGCCTTTTCCTAAAGATGCCAGGGTTCTCCATTTATGATCCATTCTATCCTTAGAACAAATCTGTGAAATCAGTTATGCTGTGCAAAGAAGGCACAGGGTCAGTCTGTCAGTAATAAAAGCTGAATTGTTAATGTTAAGTATGGCAGAATCTCTGCTTTTGTGTTCAGTTATAGTTATGTAAAAAGCCAAGATGATATGTTGCTGTTTCTATTTAATATGCAAATGTAAGCTGAATACTGAATCTGAATTGCAAATTTTTAATTTATGCTAATAGGTATTTACATTTAAATCTTGGATTAAGGTAAATTTCCATCCCATTATATATCCTGAGATCCTATTAGTATTAATAGAAGTCATGCAGATAGTGAGTTGACAACACAGCTGTTTTAAATGGACAGGTTCTTTCCATTTATGTGGGATTTTGGTGACAAGACAAATCACGAGTGATTTCATGCATCAAATGGCTATGTGCCAAAATCATTAGTATGTTAATAATCTTCCTGTGTTATCTGGTTGCAGTCTGCAGTTCCTGTTTTTACAAGAAAGAGAATGCTGAATTTGCATTACAGTGTTTTGGGAGATGTGCTTATGGCTTCTGCAAATCCATATTAAAGAATTTCCCCCCCTGCAAATCAACATTAAAGCACTGGACTCCACCAATAAAGAACTAATTAATATACTGCATTAAGTGTGGTTTGTTGAGCAAACCATTATACCTAAGTTTACATATACCTAAGCCATGTATTGTGTTTTGCAATTCATCAAGTTGAATCCTTACACGAAGACAAAGTATTTGATTTGGTATGAATCCAGTTTATATTTTGAGAATTATGGCTTATAGCTGAATGTTGTATTGATCTAGCCATTGTGTTGATTTTCTTCATTCTGTTATTTTCAACTCATTTCTGTAACCCAGTGGTTCCCAACCTGTGGTCTTTGGACCTCTAGATGTGGGCACAAATGTCACCAGAGGGAGTCTGCAAAGGGCTGAAGAAATGTTACGATTTACATCTTAAGTCTTGGGGGGGGAGGTGTCCATGGCCATCGTTTGTGACCAGAAAAAAATATTTAAAGGGGAGGGTGGGTCTGTAATGAAGAAAAGATTGAGAACTACTGCTCTAACCTATAAAGAATTTTGAAAGTTGTTTGCCTTCTACATTATTAGCTATTGAGCCAGTTTTGTATGACTGTGAGATTTTATACCAATTCCTATACCTTTTTATCCAATCTTTTACAAAGAGGTTAAAGAGCATTGGTTCCATGTCTGAACCTTGTGATAGTTAACCTCTCTCCAATTTGATGAAGAACTGTTAATGCTCAAAGTGTCTTTTCAAACATTTAGTTGAAATCAAAATATATCTGTCCACAAGATTCCCATAGTCTACTGAGGAAACTATATTATCTATCTATCTATCTATCTATCTATCTATCTATCTATCTATCTATCACCTACCTACCTACCTTCGAGTCAGTATTCCTGGAGAAATCTTTGCAGTTTTCTTGGCAAGATTTTGGAAATGGTTTACCATTGCTTGCTTCCTAGAGAAGGGAGCGAGAGATTGAAATTGAGATTAGGATTGACAAAACTAATTCCTGGCTAATCTATGATGGACTCTATCATTGCAATGTTTGCTAACCACAAGATGCTAATAAAGCCGTTACTTTGTTATCTACTCTAGAATTCCCCCCTCCCCAAAAACCCCCAAACCTGATTAAAGGATTAAAGGCTCTACATTTCTGGGATCCCATTTATAAAATAAGGAACATCATTTGACTCTTCTAGTTGTAAAATTTTTTTAACCCATTTGCCAAGATTTTTCAGAGGTAAGAGATACAGGTTTGGCCAGAGTTTCTTAATTATGTGGCATACAATCTCTCAAATCTTCGGTGGTAAAATTGTTTTGTTTTGCTTGTGCCCACAGAATTAAACTGTTTCCATTATTATAAAACTAATAACATTTAAATGAAGTTTTTTGGCTTTAGCTGACCTTTTTGAGGAAACCATATATTTGTCTCATAAGCTTAAAAAGCTGTTCTACCAGTAGCAAAATTACTCAAAAAACAAACAAAACTATTTTGTTAATAACACTTAAATGTTTTCCATTAAATAAGGTATTTTCTCTGAGCTCATATGGATGTGGATTATGAACACTGATAGGGCCAATAACTCACTATTTTTATTTATAAAAGCACGAGTAGTGTCGAAAAATGTCAGTGAGACACTTTTTAGATTGAGCAGAATAGTCTCAAGATCATTCTGAAATAAAATATTAAGTTTCTTTATTTCTTTTGCTGAGCATTATACCCATTATAATTTGGGAGAAGCACTAAAACTCCTTTAAACATTATTAATTGGATAAAGTCCCAATAGTTTCTCTTTTACCATACTATTCTGTGCTCATACCATATATTTAAAAATAAATCTGAATTAGCAAAAGCCTGTGCTATGTAAAGGAAGTTAAATTGCTTCTGTTGCTTCTCAGTAATTCCTATTTATGTTTTGCAAATGTGGCTAAAAGATCTATAATAGAAATAATTTATATTTCTTGTTACCCATACAGCAAATTTTCTTCCATTCCTGAGCTTGATCTCTATTCCTTAATATCATAAAAAAGAGAATAACTTTATTGCTACCATTGTTCAGGGCATGAAGTACATTATGTAGTACACAGAGGATAACATTTAAATCAGCAGTGCTGTAGAGTATGAAAATGTCAGATTGCCTGTTGTACCATATAATTACTTTAAGCCGAAACAGGATTCTCTTTTGTGTGGAAGCTTCCCAGTAAAGAAATTGGTGCTGTGAACTGTGAGTCAGTCTGAAGTCAGACATTGCCTAAATTGAATAAATAAAAGTGAGTTAATAAAAGAGATTATCTTTAAAAAGTCTTCTTCAGCTTGAGAGCTTTCATGGCTGGGTTACTTTGGGATACTTGGAGAATTGTAGAAATTCTGGAGACATGATGTTGGAAACTCTGGATATTATCCATTGGTTTTTCAGAGAAGGTAATTTTTATTCCATAGAGTATTTTTTATTTTAATTACTTTTTTAATTTTAAGAAATAAAATTAATGACTACATAAAAGAAGAAAGAAACAACTGAGAAAGGACATAGTGAATGGGAATATAAAATATCAAGAAGTAAACAAAATTTATACTTGTCATGAAATTTTAAAGTTATTGCTGCATTAATTAAATAATTGAATCTATAAAACCAGGGTTATTAATTTTTCTTAAGTAATTGTAATTCACTTCAAAAGACTAAACATTAATATTTATTTTGATGTCACCACTATTAGTTATCGCCCATGACTTTATAGAAAGAAAAAACATAACAATGAATATGAAAAACTGCAAAATACTAAGTTCTAGATCAGTCTCCATTATATCTGACTGCTGATTACATCAAAATATTCATAAAGTTTAAAAATGGTTCCTGTCTTTCCCTCCAGATATTTCTCTCTTACAAACTGTATTCTTCACTGTCCAATATATAGGGAAACTATTCTTCTTAAATTTATTAACTCTTTTCCTTTTGCTTGTTTTTAGGACTATTAAATGTAATTCAGATTAATACATTCCCTTTCACACGTGTGTATATCTGCACACTTAATTTGTATTTATATTGGAAAGCATTATAACCTCAGATACTTGGATATTATAGTGGCAGGCAGGACCCGATATGCAAAAGCTGAGTTTAAAATCTGTGCACTCCAAGGTCTTAATTCTTCACTTCCTAAACATAGTTTCATGGTTATATAAGAACTTTTTTGCAGCAGTAACCTACAAGGAGTCGGAAATCTGTTTGAACTGTTTGTCCCTGAAGTTTTTTCCCCTCTTACACCCATTCTACCAGTGTTCCACTTTTCTCTAGTTTTTGGCACGCTGCTCAGAACACTGTTTCCTCCTTTTCAACCTGGTGAAGTCCAATTGTTCTTTGCTTACACTACATCAGCTTTTCCCAGAATTTAGCCTGGAAACTTGAATCCACCAGGGAATCCCCAATGTGTTTAGATTATAAAACAGCTTCCTAAAAGCATCTTGATTGGACAGCATCCTTAGATAATGCTGTCATGCTTGATTTTCAACAAACAGCCCCTTCCCCATAATGTTTTCAAACAGAGTGTTCTACAAACATGGATGTGTACGTAATCACTCTTCTCATGTCTTTTGATTGAGGCTGAATCCATCATTCTTGAAATGAATAAGCTGAGCCTTCTTGCCTTATAAATCAAAAGAGGGGTAGGAAAGAAGACTGAAGCTGAAGTAGGGTGGTTTGCTTGGGGCCCCATGAAACACAACTAAAATACCTTTTACTTCTGAAATTCTTCTATGGATCATTTACAGAATTAAATGCAGAATCAATATGTATTTTCAGCAATTATGTGTGGAGTCTGGGGAAAGATTTGGATTTCAAATATTTAAAATCATTCCTTCTATTCGCCATTGCCTTATGCATTTTAGTTCCCAATTTTAAAATATAATGTTGGCTTTGGACATTTGAAGAAAAGTGGTCAAGTTGGAACATCTGTCTTTTAAGTACAACATTCCTTGGGGTGTATCAGAAGGTTAAACACACTGTCTTTTTGTTTTGTTTTGGAAAGCCACAACAAATTGTTACATATGCGTAGTTCCTTTTCTATTTTCATTAAGGTATATGCAAGTCAATCGGAGTAAGCAACTTTTTAATTGAACACTTGGAGCAGCTGAGGAAGGACTGTCAGATAACTCCACATGTAAATCAAGTGAGTATGTTATACATAGTGCTTATACAGCTTTGACCAGCAAATTAATGACTTTATGAAATAGAGCTTCACAACAACATTCACACTCCGTTCAAAAGAGGCAATTAAAAGCTAAAATGGAAACCAAAAGACCAAGACTTCTCCTGGGCAGCAATCAAACGCCAGATAAGCAGAGATCAATACCAATATTAATACCAGACCAACAAGCAGTAAATACTACCCCAATCAAGGACCTACCAACTCAGACAAACAAACTATAAACAGTAGCCTAATCAGGAAACTATCAAGAAGAAAACAACACTGACAGGGCAAGGCATTTTTATGTAAACAGAGAGCCAACCCCACTCCCTTGCAGCACTGATGATATTCTCTAGTTGGGTAATGAAATGTCTGCAAGTAAACAGTAAAACTCAGAGAGCACCAAGGACCCCACTGTTCAACCGTGAACTATAAATATTCTCTATATGGGTACATTAATGACTCTCTAAAATGAGGATGCAGAACAGAATCCTATCCTCTCCAATTTGGATTGATAGCTAAACTACCATGATGTTCACTTTCAGAAGTGTGATTTCCAAGTTCAATAAATAGTATTTTTAAAAAATCTGATTTTTCTGTGTGTTTTATAAGATGATCTTGCCAGGGGCTCTATATAATACTATATTTTAGGTTAGCTTTAACTAATAAGAATGAAGCCTTTTAGCATATTTTTATACATCGTTCCTTTTATTTACATTTGGATGTTCTGGATATTTGAAAACTTTTTTCTTCTTTGCTTCTTTCTCTCTTGGTTCATGATTGCAATGAAGTCATTTGATTTGATTTATTGGATGAGACTAAATGGAAAATTATTGCGAAATCTTTCTCATTTCATTAATTATAAGGAAAAAAACCCACCTCATTCATAATAATCTGATATTCAAGAACTTCCATGGAAAATGATAACACTAAGAAAATGATGGAAAATAACTTTATCTCCCTTTTTAATAATTCAAGTAATTTTATAAACTACTACAAGGTGCAAACACTTACATTTTTCCTTAGTGGTAAGATCTTCCAATAGGCAGATAATGTTTGGATTGACTTTTTCTTTCCCACTGATTTTCCGTCCCATAAATCTCCAGTGATCACTCTGTAATGTTTAGGGATTTTATAAAATGGAAAGGTACACACGGATGTTCTGCCTCCCCTCTTCCTCAAAACACTGCAGTGAAACTACTGGAAATGGCTTCTATTGTAGTCTTTTTGGGTGGAAGAAGATGAGCAGATGAATGTTTCTGTATGGTGTCCCTGCAACTGTAAGTGTGTGATGGGGAAGGCCACAGAGAGGTCAAGAAACTTCAAAGGTTGAAGAAATGGATGTGTCTGTTCCTTGAACCTTGATTCCCATCCAAGCAGTCATTTTTGATCACAGTGGGTTGAGGCTGACCAAGCCTAGCTCTGGAGTGCCTGCCTTTCTCAAAGCCACTGTTGAGCAGATGCCAGCCTATTGTTTCTGGCTATTGTTGCCTGAATAGCCAACATGTCCTAAAGATGAGAAACAGGAAACGGTCTTTCATCCTACTCAGGGTGGATGAAAATTTCCATATTCCTCATGCTGATTGTGCCGAACTGTAATACTCTTGCTGCTGCTGCTGCTACTTCATCATAAAAATACATAGATATTTAGTATTTTTTGATGGCAGTTTGGGATTGCTCTCTATGAACTGACTCTGTCACAGAATTTCTATTATCTTTGTATGTATTCGGGAAATAGCTTTTTCTGTGCAGGGATTGTTTTTTCAATCTTCTGTGTTAAAATTACAGGGAAGAGGTAACACCAGGATAATTCACATGTTTGCAGATTTTACCACAATTATTCCTTTGGGCACTTTATCAGTAAATTCATATTCATCATATATTTATTCATATGTATCTTGCCAATTTTTTGGTCTGCTATCAACTGAGGTTATATTTTCCTTGGATTACTTTCCAGGTTTAATATTATTTTAAGAAACAAGTAGCTTTTCTTAGAGCCCTTAAACTTCTATGAAATTGTATGGAAAAACACTAATATAATATGACTTGTCCAAAAAAGTCAAGCTGTGTATTAAATTCATTATTAAAAAACACTAACTTTTCCTTGACCTGTTATATGATATTTCTTAAACATTTTCTCCATTCCAATATTGCCCACAAAATGTATCCTATTTCTCTTATTACTTGACTACTATCCATATTAGATTAAACTGTGCTAAAAAAGAAAAGTGCTCACAAGCCATATGCACCTTTCATCATAGACATATATTTTAAATCAACGTTTTCCAACTTTTTTGTTATGTGGACCACTACTTGATAGCCATAAACTTTTGTGGAGTGTCACATAGCTAGATGTTGGCAATTGCATGTCACCAAATTCAATAAAAAATAATATTTAAAAAAGAAGAAGGTTCAGGTTTCATAACAACTGAGAATATCCTCCTCATGAGATTTTTAGAATCTCCCAGAATTTGGCTATCTTTGAAATGTCAACTATTTTTAAATAAAATATTTTTATTTTCATTTCCATTCCATCAAACATCTGGTATATCTTTGCAAAATACGAGCATTTTATTTTTACTTTGTCCTAATACTAAATATGCCAAGAAGTCTCATTTATTAAATATGTATGTGCAATTAAGAAGCTCGCCAGGAACTGAATCCTAGTGAAATTTGAAGATCTTGAATAACTGAGATATGTATATTGCAATGAAAAGTGAGAAATCAAACAAAATCTCAGAAAAATGGCTCTGGCGTTGTTTCCAATCTCTTTCCCAGCAGAGGCCATTGAAGCTGTCTGCATTTTCTTCTGATAAAAAAGAAATATGTGCATTTATGAGTGTCATGCATTCTCTTATGTTTTATCTGCGAGACTACATACTTACCCCTGGCAGGTACAGAATGAGCTGTGCATTGTGTACTCTGTTCTGTGACTGGTACTGGGGCTTAAAAGGAGGTAGCTACCAACAGCATTCCGTATGTATATATATATATATATATACCAAAAATATTTGTCCTCCATAACTATCAAACAGATCTGACTTATTTTCAAGCTATCTTTCGTTTGCTGGCTTCACTATCCACACCAAATTTAATTGAAGTTTTTGGAGAGGTACTATGCTGTTTGATAGAGACCTGACCACTATATTATTTTCTACTATTCCACTGGCTAGAAAGAATTAAAAAAAAAAAGGGGGGGAGGATAAATAGAAATTCCAGTTATAAGCTGTAACATTTTTTGCAGTCTTAGCATTTAAGGGCTATCTCAGCTATACAGAATGAAGATTCCAAAAATGCTTTTGTTTTCCTAAACTGGCTATTACTTAAGCTGGATTCGTCTTATTCTATTATACTAGCCTCTTGGGATTCATTGTTCCACCTGTAATCCTTGGCTGAATAATGAATAAAATAATTTAATGGAGGATTATAACGAAAGCATTAGTGAGCATCCTTGGGTTGAATGCACGTTGGACTATTTTGCATGTTCTATGTAGGTCTAGAAAAATGGGACAATTGCAGAAAATTGGACAGAATATTTTATGATTTCTTTCTATTATCACCATATTCTTTTCTGGAAACAAGACTTAGGCTCCAGTCTGAAGATAAAAACATGACTCCTATCCTGGAAGAGGAGGCAGTATAATTTTGTTATGTCCTATGACTGTTGTCTAGAATTTTGATTTAATCCAGGAAGCAGTGATGTAGATTACTGTACAGAGTTTATGAACTAACAGTTTCGTTTATACATTCTGAGGATGCTAATTCCCAGTTTCCCCTAGAATTTCATGTTTCCTCACAGGGGAATTTTTCTTGACTTTTGGAAGGAAAAAAAGTTAATAAAATGTTATTGCCATGATAGCGTTATGCCAAAAGTGTAGCAACATTCAGTAGCTTGATCTTTATATTGTAATAAGTTATAAACTGACAAGAACTTTGAAGTAAATTTTCTTCTTTTTTAAAAAAGGTAGAATATCATCCTTTCCAAAGGCCTCAAGAGCTAGTAGACTATTGCCAAAGCAGGAATATTGTTTTTGAAGGCTACTGTCCACTAGCTAAAGGTGAAGCTCTTAATCATCCCAACATTGTTCAGCTTGGAAATAAATATGGCAGAACTCCTGCACAAATCTGTATTCGTTGGAGCATCCAGGTAAGTCCTGAACTTTCAGCTCCATTGAACAATTCGTAAAATGTAAAAAAAAAAAATGCATTTCCTGTCTAGCTACATAAAACTTCCCACACAATAATAGGAAAAGTGCATGCTTGTCTCTTAGTTTCCAATGTCCATCAATAGCTGATTTCTGATTAAGCAGTAACTGAAAGTAGAGCAGTATCCAAAACTGTTCAAAATAATGTGGTCTCAGTTTCATTGTACATTGTACGTTCTGCATTTCACTGAATAATTATTGTAGTCTGGGATGTGGCCTGATTTTAAATCTGTTACTTTTGAGGCTGTCAGAAATCAGAACAGAGATGGTTGTGGTATGTTCTGACTGAAATATGCATATGTAGTAGTGCATACATTTTCAGGAAAATATGGTATTTATATGTTGTAAATAGTTATGCAATAGCATCTAGAAATTAATCTGTTACATGAATTAGTTTTAGGAGAAAGTAACTGAGATTGGTGAAACTTCATTGGGGCTTCCTTCCCATGTATTTAAATAATCAAGAAGTCATAAAATGTCTCAGGTGGAGATAGGACTTAAGAAAACTGAGGAAGAATTATTAATCAACCATGAAAATTTTGGCATATTACAGGGTGTAGTATAGTTTTGAACACATTCGCACTCACTCATGCTCACTCTCTCATTCTTACTTTTTCACACACAAAGTTGAAATAATTGCAAATAAACAGGGTGGTAATCAGTGGTGGGATTCAAATTTTTTTTAGCACCAGTTCTGTTGGCGTGGCTTGATGGGCATGGGGGGGAAGGATACTGTGAAATCTCCAGTCAGAGGTGGTATTTGCCGGTTCTCTGAACTACTCAAAATTTCTGCTACTGGTTCTCCAGAACTGGTCAGAACCTGCTGAATGCCACCCCTGGTGGTAACATTGTCTTAGCTAGATAAGATCTACCACAGTCAAAGACAAATCCACAAGGTACTGTATGCCTTACAATAGATACCTGAACACTCAAAGCACTAGTATTTCTTGAAGTATATATCCATCTAAATATTTTTACAGCCTTAATTTTGGTACCTCACACACACCAAAGTGACTTTCTATGTCTTTTTCTTTGTGTATAAATACTTATAACTTCATTCTTCCAAAGAGACTTTCAAGAAGAGATTTGACTGCCATTTGTCAGAAATGGTGTAGGGTCTCCCACTTGGGTGGGGGGTTGGACTAGATGACCTACAAGGTCCCTTCCANCTCCCACTTGGGTGGGGGGTTGGACTAGATGACCTACAAGGTCCCTTCCAACTCTGATTATCTGTATCTGTATCTATCTGTAAGAGTGATGAGGTAATAAGTTTAAGTATTTAGCTCTGTTTGTTGAAATTGTAGATGGGAACTCAAATGACAGAACATTTTCTATAAAATATGCGCCTGTATATAAAAATATAACCTGTCAAAGAAATACATATTTTGTGGCTAAACATGCACGTAACCCCTCATAAGGATATGATTTATTGACAAATTGCACTAATGTACCTCCTAAATTATTTCTCTTTTCTTTTTTACAAAGCATCATTGCTTCCATCAATAATGGTTTTATTTTTTCTTCTAGAATGGCATAGTCACCATTCCAAAATCTACAAAACTAAAGAGAGTACAAGAAAACTGTCAGGTAAGACCAGATCACCTTCTGCCAAGTGTATTTAGCACCAAATACTTAATATGTAGGATTATTTTTTCTTTTTTGCTTACACATTTTTGAATATTTCTGTAAACCTAAATTTAGCCAAATTAATCCAAATTAAATTACCTTAAGAGAAGATGTGAAAGATCTAAAAAGGTTTGGCATATGTAGTTTTAATTAGAATAAATAGCTGCTTGGCCTAAACTATGAAAAGTGACAGCATAATAGCAAAGCCTTAAATAAGTGGATTAAAACTATGTGAGTTAGGCACCTCTGCAAAGAGAATTGAGTATGCAGTGTTAAGATTTGAACCTGAAAGAGATTAAGTGATCTTTTTTTAATACTCCTGAACAATTAAACCCCAAATAAAAGAGATTTAAAACTGCTAGTGAGAAGCTTTTAAATAAAGAGTGCAAAAAGATTTAGTTCTTTCCGGGGGAACAGGAACATTTAACTTGAATTGCTGAGAGAACAAACTGCAGAAGAAAATAAATGCTTGCAAGTAAGTTTAATCGACATTAACATGAGTTGGTCTTGTCCAGCTATAATTTCATTTTAGTTTCAGAGCATAGGATACATTAGTATAACTTTGGAAAGAAATGTAATAATTAAAGACAGAAATGTCCCCACAATCTAGCAATTCCTGGTCCGTTCCCCAAAGTATTTGCTCACAGGGCATACCTACAGTCCAAGAGCAAGGCTCGAACCCATGTGCGTGCACATTCTTTGTGCAACTTCCCAGCAGTGGAAGTCCATTGACGTCAAGGCAAAGAATCAAATTGCAATCAACAATAGCAAGGCTTCTGAAGCAAAGTTCTTCTAGGAGCTGTGGAGAGTATTGCCCTGAAATACAACGCTTGTCCCTGACAAAAGCCCCTCCACACAGCGTTTCCTTGAATGCTACTCTCGAGGTGATCCTCATCGAGTTGCCCTGTGCTGACTCTTCCTCCTCTCCATTCTCCGCACTCAGGGATTGTGTGGAGGAAGCATTTGCTCATCTCCAGAGCTCTGCTGCTTCTCTGCTTCAGTGCCTGCCGTTTCCATCTTCTCCCCTCTTCCTTGGCCCGCCTGCACCCTCTCTTCCTCTGTGCTTACTCTTCTGAGGTCCTACGAACTAGGAGTGCCAAAACCTCATCCCCAGATCGCTCCTCATGGGCCATAGGGGCTGTGCCCACCCCTTTCATCTCCATCTCCTCCTCACACCTGGGCTCTGATGGAGCCATGACAATCTATCTATGAGAAGAATGGATAGATTAGTATCAACTGAAAGGACTGGGATAAAGATCTATCCATGAAGTGATAATTAGAAATTTCTGGGGAGGGCAGTTTCTTCATTTGTGGACATCACAGGTATAATTGATGAAAAATAAGCGACTATGATTTCCAGCAGAATTTGGATTAGAGATCTTGGAAGTCAAATACAGTTAACTAGACAAGAAGCTAATGTTTAGAATAGTTAAGGTAGCATTTTCAAAAAGTCTTTTGGATATTAGATAAGCTAGGGAGTCAATACATCAATGAATAGTCATGTCAGAAAAAAATGCTTAGTTTGACCAAATAGTTAAAAAAATTAAAAGATAGGGAGGATCAAATATCCAGAGTGGTTTTTTTAATGAAGTGATGTTGGCAAGATTTCATCAAAAAGTATATTTGACGAAGTTCTCTGCAGTTACAAATTTAAGCTATTATCTAATTCCAAAACCATAACAGCCATCTCCGGCCATCCAAACACCATAATTCTGAGATGGAGCAAGAAATGTGGAAAACAGTCAAAAATGAGATAAACATCAGTAACTTTAGCATCTATACATTATCTAGAGAAATATATGTTGCTGATTCGAAAAGAAGCAGCTTCTAAAAGGAGGCAATTATGCTTTCTGTTCTGTACTTTCATGTACCCATAAAACATGTCCCAGGAATTCTCCAGAAAATAACACTGCAGACATATTTTGAGAGGAAACAGGCAAATATAAGGGGTAATACATAGTTCCATAGCTTAAGCAGATTTCCCCACACATGAACAGCATATCTATGTGCAATAAATGACTTCACTTTTGAATAGTCACAAGACTGACCAATCTTTGTTCAGCTACACAGGAACACTGGCTACAGTCCTATTACTTTCAATAATTGTGTAAGTGGATAGCTGCCCAGAAAGTCTAAAAGCTTCATTGAACTTCTAAAGGAGGGAACATTCTTCCCAAATGAAGGGGTGTTAAAAACAAGTTAAAGGAAAAATCAGAAGGATCAAGATTATTCAAGATTATTTAAAGCCAAAATAATGGAGTTCTGGAGAAAGCAAATAAGGACACTACAGATAGGGAAATGATTGAACAAAGGACAGATGAGGTAATGAGCAACATCCAGTAGGCTGTAAATATCATAACACAAAAATCTATCATTTAGAAATGCTTAATATTATGAGATATTTCTTGACCATTTCCTAGAAAAAAATCCACATACTGGAAGAATAGCAATAGCAAGAACAATTCCTTCAAAAATTAAACTGAACAATTTGAGTTTGCTGGGAGAAGCAGATGGTGACACCCCATTTTAAGAAGCAATGGGGAGCTAAACTGTAGAGAAGCTGCACTTTTTTGGACTAGCCTCCTGTTAGTACTCAGGCTAACTCTGAAGTTGGCATCTTCCAAAAGCTGGTGAAAATATAATTCTTTTGGAGGGCATTTAATTTTTGGATTTTAAAAAAAGTTTCTAGGTTTTTATTGTGCCATGGATGTTATTTACATGGTCAGTAAAGCCACCAACAATCCTGTGTAATTTTGACAAGGTATATATTTAATAGAAAAGGTAACAACATGATAAAAATAATCTGGATTATCACTGGATAAATGTTGAAAATAGCCAGAGCCATCAACATTGGCAAATGCATGCCAATTTGCAATATTGCCGGAAGACTACTGGACTAAATGTGTTTCTTTAGGTACCACAAAATCCAGAAACTCCTTTGTGAAAGAATTGGTTTATTTCAGCCTTTCCCCAGTTGTGCACCTCAGTGTGATTGTCATCATTCTCCACATAGTCAGTGATACTAGGGGATTGTAATTCAAAGTGAGAAAATGTTGTGATAGTGTGCAAATATGTCTCAAAATTTAAAAGTAGGACAGTAACTGAATTCTAAGCCTGGAAAGGAACTGACTTCCTTTGGCAGGGTGCAGAAATGGGAGCTCAAATCCTGAGCTTCCTTCCTGCACCCCATAAAAAATTCCCTTCCATGCATAGAGGGGAGCTGAAATCCTTTGACAGGCAGCTGTTTCAACCAGTCTACTGAGATGAGAAGGACCCAAAATCCAAGGAAAGAGTGGAGAGGCAGTGTGATGAGGTAAGAAGCATGGTGCAGGCACAGTGAGTGTCTTTTTGCTGAAGGGCTGAAAATCCTGCTTGGATTTCTGCAGGGAGGATTTTCAGCTCTTCAGCAGAGCCTTCCAGGGATTCCCCCACCCTGTGAGGCACCCCATTCTCCTTATGTGGACTTAGTTTGCTTAATGATCTGCAAGATCATGTAACCAGAACCTAGAGTGTCAGGATTGTGGTTGTTGAGCAAAGTGCTCATGTGGGGAGTCAAGTGATGTCTCACATAAAAACTGCTTCACTGAATGCCTGAGATTCCAGTCCTAACTGGGGTTGTAAGTTGAATTCTACCTGTATTGTGGAAAAGGTGTACACCAAACCCATTCTTTCAGAAAAGGCATTTTGAAAAATATAAGATTGTAATCTCAATTTGGGTAGTCTGACTCATTGTACACTTGGGGATCAATTTCTGTTTCCATGAAAATGCGAAGAATCATGACATGGTTCCAAAACCAACAGACATTTTCAAACTAATAAGGAATAGAAAGCATATTTACATACTTTTTTTAAAAAAATGTAAAAATAGATCAATGAATTATTAATTAAAATATAGAAAGTGGAAGAAACTTCTACTGTGCCTCTTGAATCATGAAGGTTTTCTGATGATTCAGTAGTGTTAGCAATGGCAATAGCAATAAGCCTTGTATACTGCTTCACAGTGCTTTACACCTCAGAAGGATGGAAGGCTGAGTCAACCTGGAGCCTGGTGAGATTCAGTCTCCCAAATTGCACTCAGCCAGCAGTCAGCAGAAGTAGCCTGCAGTACTGCACTCTGGCCACTGTACCACTGTGGCTCATAGGAATATGAGGAATGGTTAGGAATATATGAGGAGTTTTTAACCATTAAATAAGATATGAGTTTCCTAGAGAATTAATACTGGAATCATTAAAGTTGAATTAGTTATACCTGGAGTTGGAGTGAGTAATGAAGAGTGGGTTTTGCAAATGACAAATTGCTGAAAACAGTGCAGAGATTTTAAGATCTTCCAGCACACAAAGAAAGTGTTTTTAAAGTAAGTTCATTTTGGAGACAAAGGAGTATGACAATAGAACTGCAAATATCATAACTCTTTTTATATAAATGCCCAAGTTGCATTTGATATATGATGAACTTTTCTGTCATTGCAGTTTTTAAAAAAGGAAAGCAAGCAGGGAATGCAGGGATGACTATTATGAAATTTTCATTGTTTCTGTATTGTTTTTATAGCTTTTTTGATATACTCAGACAACTGATCAGTAAAAAAAATGGTATTATATTGAAGAGTTGCCCTGCTAGCTCATGAAAGGAATCTTGAGGAATATAGACAGGTTCTTGGTTGCCATAACAGCTATGTACTCCTGAATTATTTCAGGTCCCTCACCAAGTGAAGGCAGATAAAAATCCTCCATTTTCAACTTCATTCTCAGCCCAGCATTGCTGCTGTTTCCTATAGCACACAACTCCCAGCTTCACACTGCATCGCTAGTGACATCACTACACCTCCTACCTACTTCAAGATTGCCATTTCAGCCACCAAAACTAGCTAATAACACAGTAGCTTCTTTCCATACCTTCGAATCCCCTCTGGTTATCAATTACTTCTGAAATTCATTGTTGGAAGATAAGGTGATGACCATCCCCTTCAGTGAGCTCCCAAATCAGCTCTGGCACAAAGAGGTGGGGAAGCTATGTTTTTGTTAAAACTGTCCTTTGCCAGTTAAAAATCAAAACCACTCTAGCTGATTATTTTCCAACTGAATCAGCTTAGGCTCAGAGTCCTTGTATTGTTGAATTATGCTAAATTGACCCAGAGGTGGTCCTGAACAAGAATGATGCATTGTTGCTAAGACCATAAAAGGATTAAAGGGACTTTTCAAGAATGCATATATACGTAATGCAGAAACTATCTGACGTTGCTGGCTTGGCCTTCATCTATGCCTATAACTTACAGGAACTCCCCAGCTCCTTAGGGAGCAGGGAAGGAAGGGTGGGGTGGGGGGAGAGGCAGACAAGGAAATGGCCTTTCATTCTGTGGTATCTATTCATTTTCTACATTTCCCTCTTCCATGTCTGACCTTACACTTGGTAAATTCTACATCTTGGTCTATCCTCCAAGGAATAAAAACCAGTAGAGCTACGTGCCAACTGCTGTGTTCCAGGAGCTACAGCATATGCAGCTCAGAATCTGTGTTATGAGAAGGGATAATAACTATTTGGTCTGGCCAAGAGAAAAGAGAAAGTTTTCTTTAATAGGAAACAAAACAAAAATTCCCAGCCAGGGAAACTCCTGTGGCCCAGAATCTCTTTTCATTAATTATCAGCAATCTCTCTCAGTTAACTCACCAATTTTCTCAGGAAAGAGGCCTCAAAGGAATAGTTACTGTTTTCATTTTTCTTTTGTTCTCAACTTCATTCTTTGTTTTTGTCCACATTCTTTTGACATGATGAATGAAGATTTTCAGAAAACTGCAGGACAGGAGGGCAGAAGATATCCAGCAACATAGATCATGGAGTTAGGGTTTTGAACTTAAGAAATTATGGGTACTTGTGGAAAACCCTAGGGACATTAGTCTTCTTCCTCACAAATTAAGCTAAAATCAGTTTGTGTGTTTAAAGAAAGATTAGTCGCAAACATATTCTCCTGTGCCAGTATAAACAAACCAATTTAGTAATCAAGGAACCAAACCTGTCACGTTATATAATTAAAATATTTTTTCCCAATTCAATAAAGACTGGTCACTCTAAACCCACCCTTCCCTAACTTGGTGTCTTGTATCTTTGTTGGAGTAGTACTGCTGGCAAACTTATCCATGCTGCTTCCTGGGTTTGATTGGAGTTGCAGTCACATTTTAGAGGGATTGATTGAACAAATTGAGGAATGCTTTTCTAACTCGTTGGCTTTAGAGTGAAAGCCTTGCATCAAAACAACAATTAGGCATGCTGGTTAGCTTTAAGTAGCAGACATGCTTAGTGTTGCCTATGGATACTGTCCCTTAATCTCTATGCATTCTCCTTAGGTCTTTGATTTTTCACTAGACTTTGATGACGTTGCAGTACTAAATGGAATGCATGATGGGAGACATGTTTCTTGGGATCCAACCTCAGTTGTTTAAGTGCAAGGTTTGTCTAATTTCTTATTGCAAGTACTGGGCAAGTTATTTATTAGTGCTTTCACCCTTTGCAATTCCTGCCAAATTACAGAGAATATAGAATTTTGTGATTAGCCCATAACTTCTGTTTCATCTATACTAGCTTTTCCTACAAGCTTACATATATTGGGGAAAGGAAGAGGAGGTTTGAAGCAGATCCCTGCTACAGAAGAATAATTTCCCCATTTTACTTCACAATTGTGCTCTAAATTTCATAAAGTGCTTATAACTACTTTATAGCTACTGAATTCTTAGGTTCACCGGTTTACTGTTTTATTTCTTTGGTTTACATCCAAACCATTTAAAATAAGTATTTTAAATATAAATAGTTAAATATAAATTTATTTATATTGGGATAGCCTGCATATTAGGATACCCTTCTTATTTTCCCAAGACAATCAATCAATCAAACAACCTTGTGAGGTAGATTGGACTAAGAAAGAATGGCCAAGGGAGGCCTACAGTTGTGTCTCCACCACTTTCAGTTGCACTTCCTGATGCTTTTTTTTAGTTGGACCAGTTTAATACATAGTAAAATCAAGTACATCTTGCCTAGTATTGGCTACGTTAAATGGCAACCATTTATCCAGGAGCTTTGCCCATTCTACCTGCAGATGCCAGGGATTGCAAAGATCTTGCAATTCAGCAATTTCCTTTCCCCTTTTAAATTTCTCTTTGTGATCTTTCTCCTTTTCTCAGCTATCCTCTATGATCTCTCTTTCAGGCGGTAATTTTGTTAAATGTATACTCCTTTTTGTTTTTTGTCCATAGAGTTAGTCCATTTTTATGCAGAATTTTACTGTTTTAAATACTTGATTCATCTTCTCCTTATCTCATTTTTTTCCATTACTTTTCCTTTTTGGCATACTATTTTTCTTCTGTTGCTTCCTTTTTATTGTTTATTGAGCTGTTTCTCCAAACTGCGCAAGTCCGAACCGGTAGAATCCCACCACTGAAGCACCCCTGTTTCATATCTCACTTACCAGACAACAAGCAGAAGATAATTCACTTTTTTCTAGATAAAAGCTAAGCAAAAACAGTTTGTCATGATACTGAATCAGTAGCCTGGATAATAATGTTCTCCATTGCTCTTTGTTGCACCTTGGCTTCACTCCTGACTGACACTGGAAATGAAGAGTAGAATGTAGGGTTTTTATTTGGGAAAGTGACTTATTTAGTATTAAGATTGATGACACCCTGGACATGGTTCAGAGCAAATAACAAACCCTACTTTGTCCCTTCTTGCAACTAACATTGGTCCTACTTTTTCCTTGTACATTGGCAACTAGGTTTTCTAACATATATACTCTAAGTCACGGCTGTCAAACTCGATCACGTCACATGATGTATGGTGACATATCGCAATGTTTTTTGCCTTTGCAGAGCCAGAGTGAGCGTGGCCTACACATGATGCATCCAGCCTGCAGGCCGCCAGTTTGACACCTCTGCTCTAAGTGGTTGACTCTGCAAACCGCTTAGGGCTGTAAAGTACTGTGAAGCAGTATATAAGCCTAAATGCTATTGCTGTTGACCAAGCTGCATTTAAGGTGTGTGGACATCCATAACTAATGCCCTCTGAAATCTTAAATTGTATTCTTTCTTTATTGAATTTTGAGCTAGCTCTGCATTGGACTACCATATTGGTTTAGGTTACTTTAAGAATTATGCCAGAAGGTCTCTCCCTCTCCCTCCCTTCTCGATAAAAAGTGTCAATTGAAAATGTTCTCTAGAAGTGGAAATATATTTTACCAATCCCAAGAAAGATAGCAGTCTTAGGTTTATACTGAATATTCATAATCTAAATTATTTCTTGAAAAGTCTTGGTCTAGAATCTATTAAGTGTCGAAACTCTATGAATCCAAAGGTATCACTTTGCAATTCGTTTGAGCCAGGCCATTTTATTGCTTTACTTTTTAACAGTATCTCAGCAATAATAAGTATATCTATATTCCTTCAATGTCTAAACAACACAGAAACATTATAGACTGAATCTAGGTTGTCAAAGAAGAGCAAACTAATCCTTTCCCATGGTTTATGACTTACGAATTCAGAGGATTCAGCAGGAAGTGCACTTAGTTCTATAATATGCATATTATAGAACTAAGTGATTGCTCCAATATTTTTTACATTTTAGATTCGATAAAAGTCTACGGGTGCCTCACAAATATTTTTTGTCAAAAAACTCCAGTTATCTATCATCCAGTTCTTGTGATTTTTTTGCAATTCCAGAATTTAGAGTTTAAAAAAAAAAAAAAGGGATGTGTACCAGTATATGATATGAAACACGTATATGCAGGCTTACAGTGTTCAGGAGGAATGAAAAAGTGCAACAGGAGGAAGGAGGGGTTGAAGCAGGCAGGCAAATATTAAGAGGCACCAGAGAACTCGCTATTAGTATCATATCTATCTTAGCAGGCTTTTTTCCTAATTGGTTACAGCTGTTTCACCTGAATATATAGACTGTCATTAGATATAGTTGCATATACAGTTATACTTGTTTATTCTGTCATAAAACTTCAACCTTCTCAGCCTTCAGCAAATCCTCCAGGTGTATTGGAACTAAGACTCCATGAATTCACATGACTCCATGTCTACAACCACACTACTTCATGAGTTGTTTATGCATGAATCTGATATATACATACGTACATATTTGGGGGCATCTTGAGAGAAAACCTCTGAACATCATGATGAACTGTGTTTCAAGTTTCACTAAAAGCTTTTACTCAATGTGGATTTGGGGTCAAATATGGTAGTGCTCTTGGAACCTTATTTAAAAGCATAAATTAATAGTGGCTTATAATGCAATTGACTTTTAGAAAGCTCTGTTCGATTATCAACTTGGTATTTGGTAAGTAGTCACATTGGCCTGATATTTTAGGAGTTCCTGTGTCCAGAAGAGCATGGAACGTCTGACTGATTTATATTGTTTTAGGACTTCCTGGAGCAGTTTTCCCACTGCTGTGCTGTTTTAGTCATATCACAAAAAAACATGTTCCTTGCTTTTTATCAATACCCAGCTTGCAGTGGGTTGGTATTGTTTTTCCCTGAAGCTTTTTTACTACAAACTTCAGACATCGCCCCTCTCCCCCCCCCCCTNCCCCCCCCCCCCTGATTAAACTTTCCAGAATATTCTGTCAGCATTTCAAAGAAAGTTCAAGATTGTTTCTTGAGATATATATGTATTCATGTTTTAAGAGAGAACTGTAGGATTAAATTCATTTCTCAACCCCCCCTTTTTTTCTTTCAGTGTATCTTAAATTAATCTTCATGTTACATTTATGCACAATATTGAGCTAGGCTGTTTAACCACATTGTTTTAATCAATAAGCGATAGTTGCAAATTCCCCTCATTCTATGCCAAACGGAACCATTATGTGATTGCAGGCTTAGTTTGGACTCACTTAAATCATTCATTTAAATACAACAGTGTGCAAAACAGACCAAGAAACATGGTAATTTATGGTCAGGATTGGCCCCCCAAGAAACCCAACGTTCTTGGATTACTTACCTTATACCAATCATCCAGAAAAGCAGGTTACTTTTCACAGCCTGAACAAAGATTATAGTTCATAGAGTGACTCTATAGAATGGGACTTTTTTAGGTACTCCATCGCTAATAAATAGAGGTTTTTTTTAAAAAAAAAATAGGCAACTGGTCAGCTTAAAGGAGGATGCAGCACTGGCTAAGATAGTGAAGATTATACACTCAAGTACAGAGCAATTAGCTGTTGACAAATAAAATTACTTAAAATCTGTGTACACTATTTACATTTTGAGTTTCTAGATATATAGAGATATTTATCTTGAAAAGGGTTATGGCAATGTCCTTTCCTTAAGAGTTTTTCCCCCTTGGGTCTAGCCCTACTTGACAATTAGGGTCAAAGTCACCAGCCTTCTCCTTTTGGAAGAGACACAACAATTGAATGTTCTAGAATAAATGGATTATTGGATTCCTTTCAGTCAGGTTTCAGCAAACTGGATTTACTGTCAGCAGTGAAAGGTAGGGGTATCAAACTCACATCACGGTGACAACAGGTGACTTATCAGGACTTTTTTCCCCTTCACTAAACCGGGCAGGGCAGGGCCAGCATGTGATGCATCTGGCCTGAGGGCTGTGAGTTTGATACCCCTGGTGAAAGGGATAGTACTGCCTCAAGAAACCAACTCTTTGACTTGAGTATTCTTCTTCTCACAGTTATTGCTCAATGATTGAATAGAGGTTTGTCCCATTCCAGTTGGTGCACCAGTTGGTGCCTGTCTGGAGGGGTAAAAGAAGTTCCCAATCATAACTCACACTTTCATTGTTAACCAAATGGATTACTATAATATCATTTATATGGAGCTTGTAAGTTGACACATAATTCAGCAGTTTGATTGTTGAATAAGGAACATATTACCCCACTGTTTGAGCCTTATATAACTTGTGAACTATATTGTGGGCTGCCAAGTATCTTTTAATTATTACAATATAAAAATTAAATGAACCAATAAACATGTGACATGGAGAATGATTGATTCTCTTTGGAGAGTGACAATGGAGATGCTGTTTATATAGCCGCCATATTCTGTGGCAGCATTGAAACTTTGCACAACAAACCAATATATATGAATTCAGATTTCTTTTTTTTAAATAAATTTTATTGTTCTTGTACACTTTAAAAAACAAAATTGATCATGACATTAACAGAACTGTAGCATCATTATACATATCCATCTCTTGTATTTACATTAATATGCAGTACGATACTATACAATTATATCCGTTTATCTATAGTTTTCTTATCTTAACTTCCTTTATTTCCCATTTTCCAGCCAATTATACCACATATCCCAAATTTCATGATATTCCGACTCTTCTTTATCTTTTAATTTTAGAGTCAGTCTATCCATTTAGGCACAGTCCAAGATTTTTTGAATTACCAATTCCTCAAAAGGACTGTTATTATGCTTCCAACACTGTGCATATATTATTCTTGCCACAGTTAATAAGTGTAATAAAATATATTTCATCATTTTCCTTGTATTTCTTTTTAAATATTCCTAACATGAATAACTCAGGTTCAAATTCTATTCTTTTACTATTTCTTGTAACCAGTGCCTAATTTTAGACCAGTATTTTTGGGCTTCAGGGCAGGACCATCACATGTGGTAGAAAGTGCCTTGTGCCTTTTTACACTTCCAACATGCCGGGTTTGAATTCAGATTTCTAAATGCATGCATGATCTGTGGAACCCTGGCCTTATTTTCTCAGAAGATATTAACTGATGGGAGTCAGAATATGAGCATATTTTTCAATTTAGGTATTTACCTAATTAAAGATCCTATCTCTGCTGTTGCAACTTAACATGTGATGCAGCTACTCCACATTGTTGCTTTTGTGTTTCAGGCCAGCATTCAGTAAATTTTAGGGAGGGAAATAAACGTGGCATGTTTGTGTACCTATATGAGCTAATTCAGCAAGGAAATTATGTGAGAGGCTCCTTTACTAGTACACTTTCCTTCAGTTACTGAAAGTAACAGTTATGCTTAACTATTTCTTCTTCCTAGGTTCCATTTTGTTCACAGAACAAATGCTGCCTCCATATATTTATTGTGAGTAAACCTACTTAATGCATATACGTACAGGCATCCCCTATGAAACAAGTTCTTTTGTAGCAGAATTGGTAGCTTGATCTCTTGCAGAAGTGGGTGAGAGGCCTTAAGGGCACAAAATGAAATAACTCTAGAACTTTGGAGTAAGTATTAGAAAGTTGACATGTTACAGTCAATTCATTTGGAATGTTTATCTGAGAAACTGTTTTCTATCCCATAGAGCCGTGGTGGGGGAACCATGACCCTTTTATGACCTTTGGACTTCAACTTCCAGAATTCTTGAGACAGCATGGCTGGCTCAGGAATTCTAGGATTTGAAGTCCACGAGTCATAAAGGGGCCATTGTTCCCCACCTTATAAAGCAAAGATGCCCAACCTACAGCCTTCCCACTCCCCATTGCATAAAAGTTTCCAACATCTACTCAAGCATGCAATCTGATCCTAACTTTTAATCTGAGTGAAGGAACAGAATATTAGATTCATTGAACTTATCATTATTTCTTTTGAATTTAATTACATTTTAAAATTACTGTAAGCTATTGAATTGCAGGTAGTTCTCAATATATGACTAGTTTCTTAAAACTTCTCAGAATTATGACAGACCTGGAAAAAAAGTACTTAAACTTGGTCTCGAAGCTATGATTATTACCAACCTTATGGTAATGTGATCACATTTTGGCTGCTTGGCAATTGGTTCACATATAGGATTGCTTGCAGCTATCTGCAGTCACGTGATCACATTTTGTGACCTTTTTTTTGCTATTTTGCAGCAAAAATATTCATTGGATAAGCTGGTTTCAGATTTACAGCCACAAGATTTGCTTAATAACTGCAGTGATTTGCTTAACAACCATTGTAAAAACACTTGTAAAATCGAGTCCATTCACAATAGTCACTTTATTTACAAATGTAGACAAATACCATTCCAGGCTCAATTTTAGTCTTATCTGTATGAAGTTGCCAAATGCTATTTAAATCATCTCTGTTAATCTTCAATGCAGGAACTCTGATTTATATACTCATGTGTTACTAAATATATACATACAAGTTTCGAATTCAAACTTCAATTTTCAAGCATCCCTTAGTGGCGCAGGAGCTGCAGTGGCATAGTGGTTAGAATGCAGTATTGCAAGCTAACTTGCAATTTCCTACCAGGAATTTGATTCTGACCATCTCAAGATTGACTCAGCCTTCCGTCCTTCTGAGGTTGATAAAATGAGGACCCAAATTGTTGGGAGCAATACGCTGACTCTATAAACTGCTTAGAGAGGGCTGTAAAGCACTGTGAAGCAGTATATAAATCTTAAGTGCTATTGCTATCCCAGACAGATGGCTATTTAACCTTCATTTGAATACATCTTATGATGTGTTCTGTTCATTGGAAAACTTGATGCCCACCATTTTTTAATTACCATTCTCATAAAAACCACTCAGCATGAGCAGTGGTTGGGGGCTATAGGTTTAGTAATTCAAAACATCTGGAGGATGCCCAATTCCTAATCACTATTCTATGTAATCTGAAAGAGTGTGTTAAACAAATAAAAGAGGAAGAACAGAGTTCCCTACCTCTTTTAGGAGTTTCATATGGTGCTGCTGTTCAAGATACGCATGAGCAGTTTGAAATCCCAATTGTGTCAGAAGCAAAAATATACTGCCAAGGGAGCTACCTGTTTTAAAAGACAGTTCTAAATATGCAGATTAAAACTGAGCTCCACCATGTTTTCTGTAAACAGAATATCATTTACTGGTTAAGATTATTTTATTAATATGACATAAATGTACATACATGTATTATTCCCATATAAAATCAATTTCAGCTTCATTCTAGCCATACATACATCAAATGTGGGTTGATATTTATCCTGAGGCTACTTACAAAAGCTGTAATTTTATGTATATCTGTTTATAGCATTGAAATGTTGATATAAATAAAACAAATGACATGCATTTGAGTAAACTTTCATAGGCAAGCATGTTTACATTTGGGGAATCTATTTTCATCAGAGCAATTAACATGACTGAAATATTCCATACCATCTAAATCAGGCGTGTCTAACCCGCAGGCCATATGCAGTCTTGGACAACTAGTAATGCCATCACACAAGATAATCAAAATATTTGCAAAAAGGAAGTTTGTTATTGGTATAATTAACTATATTGTATATTTTATACACAGCCCAAGACAATTCGTCTGCACTCAATGGGGCTCAGACAAGCTAAAAGTTTGGACAACCATGAACTAAATTAAATGCATTAATATTTTTAATGTGTTCATCTCATATTTTCTGCTGCATGCTTGCTTAGCATTGAAGAGTTTCTTTTTGCACAGTTTTTTGAAGACCTGAAGCCCCTGGCTTTTATTTCATTGTTCTACTATTTGGCAAAGACATTTAGAAACTCCCAGGAAGTGGATATCTGAAAAACACTGTGGTAAAATCCCAAAGACAGGGGTGCCACAAAAAGTAATTTAGGATGCTCACTCCTGTTTAGAAGAAAATACCTTCTCAGGGGCCCCTTTAATATTCCTGAGAGACAGATAGAGTATGAAAGCTATTATTCAGTATCTCATAGGAGTAGTTGACAATTCAGTCATTTGTGTACTTTGGACCTTAGGATGTTCTTTTCTTTGAATCTAAATTTTTCAACTTAGATCTTCCAAGTATGAAGCTTTGCTTTCCAAAATGTGGACGTTGGCTTTTGTTATTCTATTTATGGACATATTGTTTTATGATATTAATGAACTATTTATCATGATACATTTTTGGCAAAAAATTCTATAGGACTATTATAAAATATTTTGTGTTGATTTGGTACAGACTTCCATTCATACTGCTGGTTTCTACCATGACTTGGCTTCTAAAAACAGCATTTTTCAATTGGCAAATTCATCCACAGTGGAAAACAAAGTTATCTTCTTTTTCATATTCCTCAGATTGTAGGCTATTTAGTTTGTTCTGTTGGAGCTATTAAGAGTGGAGCTAGACTTAATTTATGTTGCCCAATGCCTATTCTTTATTTCTATAGTAGTTCTTCAGCTTATGATTATAAGATAACCCAGGTTTTTTTATTATAATGTGAAGGGACTTTGAGGTTTTCTGGGGATGGAAAAGTCAGATTATGAGTGAATGGTGAGTATTTTTATAATATTGATGTTTTAGTGCCAAAAATTACATTCTGATTCAAATTACGTCCCCTTCCCACAACCAACTTAAAATTAGATCTGTCAATCCTCCAGTCTTTTGGACGGGATAAATTTTCTAAGAGCCTATCTTCTGAGTGATAATTACAATCATCAGTGGTAAATGGCACATTTCTTTCTTGGGTTGGATGAGAACATCCCATATTTATCATCCCTGTCAAAGGCAGGGGATTTCGGGGTGTATCCTGGCAAGTGCAAAGGGAATTATTTGAAAGGATTTGGGTGGCCTGGATCTTTCTAATTGTAGCACAGCAGCTATATACATGTATGTATGTATATATATATATGTGTGTGTGTGTGTGTGTGTGTGTGTATGTTAAATATATATTTATATGATAAAAACTATATAAAATATATATATATATATGTGCTGCTCAGCTTCCTTCGGGTATTATCCCATGTCATTGTAGTGCTTTTAAAGTTGTAGCAACATTTCAGCAGAATCTCATCT
>BHFT01058532.1:0-15454 GCA_004320025.1 Laticauda laticaudata
TAATGGGCTGTGTGATGGCCTTGTGAGTTTTGTTGTGGAGATATCCTGGATCTTGTGCTGTAATCTCCTGGGTTGTTGGTGTTTTAATTTTTTTTCAAAAATTGAAATAATGCCATCTTTTAATTTATATTTTCATTTTCATTTGAATTAATCCACTATGTCAAAATTGTGGGCTGGGCCTAATGATTCTTTTCCAGAAGTGAAAAATACTCTGTTTCTGGAAACTGGGGTGCTGGTTTGGGGAATTTTTTTATGAACCAGTATGGCCATGGCAATAAATGTGGAAAAATCAGTGGAAAATAAATGCTTGCCTTTCACAAATGCAAACATACATACATACATACATACATACACATACACACACCAGCAAATTATTACTAAAAGACTGGAGATTATTGGCAGATTCACTAGCGCAAATATTTTGAATGGAATTTTTATGAGATTCAATTAACGTATGTTTTGTATTTCTTCCACACATCGAACACTTGTTCAACTGTTAAAATAAAAGTAGCCCATGAAAGCTTGTGACATAATAAATTTGCTATGCTGCCAGAATCTTGTGGTTCTACATCTGGATCTTTCTCATGATAGAAAATACAGTTCCAGACAGAGAAAAACAGTATTGAGGAGAAATGTATGTTAAACCACCAGGGATGGTAAGAAGCTGCTGAAAGCTGTTAAGGATCTAGGTGGCATATATAGATTTTCCATATAAAATAAAAGAAATCTAGAAACCTTTTTTTCTTACCTGCTAGATATTTTTATGTGAAATATTTTTTTTTCTTAAAGAAAAAAACACAATTCCAAGATGCTGTTCCTCTGTCATATATATCATGTAAAGCAGAGGTGGTATTCAGAAGGTTTTGACCAGTTCTGGAGAACTGGTAGCGGAAATTTTAAGTAGTTCAGAGAACTGGCAAATACCACTTCTGACTGGCTCAGCCCCTAATCTACTGTTACCCTGCATAGGAGAATGGAGCTGGAAAGCAGGTTTGTGGGGTGTGAAGGGAATGGGGATTTTGCAGTAACCTTCCCCCAGGAGTGAGGTGGGAATGGAGATTTTACAGTATCCTTTCCTTGCCATACCCACCAAGCCACGCCCACAGAACCGGTAGTAAAAAAATTTGAATCACACCACTGATGTAAAGTGGTATGATTTGAAAATATAACAAAGCAAAGCTTTAGCAATTTACCAGAATGAATTCTGGATGCTAAGCTTTCTTGGCATTTTTGTTTTCTATGAGTCCTCTGAGGGTTTAATTAGTTTCTTATATAACTGAAACATTTCTCTTTGCTCTTTCACTTTTTAAAATATTTTTTTCTTGGGTATGTACTTTAGCTATGTAGCATTCTGAAAATAGGCCAATTAATGGCTTGTAATATCACCAGCAGCTCAACATTTGAGGGGACAAAGAATACAAAGAATCATTTTATCTATCATTTCAGTTGGTTTTAAAGTTCCCAATTCATTGAAGAGGGAGTGATTACTTCCTCCTTTAAGTCCCAAAGGTGCTTTTTGCAAAAGGCAACTGAGCTTCCTTGGTTTTCTTCATTTGTTTATTTGAAAACCTTTTGCTTCTCAGGCAGGAAGCTTCTTCAGTTTCTAAAATTAGAACTGAAGAGGTTTCTTGGATGAGAAGTGAAATGTTTTCAAAGGGGAGGGGGGGCAATAAAGCCCAATTGTCTTTTGGAAAAAGTACCTTTGGGACAACCATGACCTGGATAATAGAGAATCTCCATAGATATTCTTCCTTTAATCCATATACTCCCCAGCATTTCAGCAGTCTCACCTGAGGCTGGAGCTGATCGTATTGAGCAGTCTGTTTCTGACATGTACATGGCATACTGTATTTCTTCAAACTTTTAAGAATCATATTTTTTTTTGACCCAATTAGTATTTCTACTTATCAGATCTCTTTATTAACTATCTAAAGGGTTCTTTTCATGAGAAACAAACTGCATCATAGAAAGTTGTTGCCTTTCTGGAGGACCCTGCCTGTGGAACTGACTTTTTTGGAAAGTTATGGTAGATTGGGATGTCCCCTTGCCAGGGTTTAAAGTTTTGGTGGAAGTAGAACAGTCTGGCAAATGAAAATATGGCAGCTTTGTTTTTAAGTTTTTAATCCTTGGATATTCCGAAAAAGCTGTTGTGCCTGTGAAGGTTTGAAAGAGCTTGAAAGAGACAGGGAAAAATTAGATAAAAGAGAATGTGTTGACAGTACAGTTTGTTCCCTTTAGATTTCTGATACCCGGGGTGATGCAAAATGCAACTTCATTCCACAACTCGTTAGCACCTCTCTTTCATCTTGTTCTGACTTAGACTGCAATTAAAGGCAGAAGTAACTTCTAAACATTTACTTCATACCAAAATAATTGAAAATAAAGGTTCAGTGATTCCTCATAGTGGAGTGGAGACAATGAAGGTTTGGTTACTTGTTTTCTGGGGCACCTGTGAAGGCATGACTTTGTAGAGTGCCATGAGATAATCTGGTAGTTGTCAGGAGATGTTATTTTCTCAAATGTTGTTATAGTTGTAACATGATCTGTGAGAATGACCATGATCTATTTTCAATCAAAGTCCAGAAAGGGTCTTCATTAGCCATGGGAGCTATTGACATCTTTTTGGAACAGTATCTTAATATGTCTACATAGCTTTATGGGGAATTTTATACATACATATATACATGTGTGTATATTTGAATGTTTTTAAAATGGGTATAGGGAATTGTTAAGATAATTATTTAAAAAAACTGAAAATTAAGGATTAGATTTAGGACATCTGTAGTTTGCACAAAATAAATGCCTTCCCTCCATAGAAACCACAAGAATCCATTTTTGAAGAGGCAATGTTTCTACTAGTTTTAAAATAATGCAATAAATCTTCCTTTGACACAGATTTCATGAACAACAGAACTTTAATTTTTTTTATAATTTTGAAGTTTTGTGTTTTAAAGTGCAGTACTTGCTTAGATTGGTTGCAATATTTTTGCCTTTTTGTTTTATTAGCTAGCGTTATTTATATGTTTTCCTCTTTGTGTTATTTTCAATAGCTTTTTTTTTGTATTTTTGTAGTTTCTTGGTTTTTATTTGCATTTTTCAATATTTTCTTTTAAACTTGTTAGAAAACTTTTAAAAAAATTAAAAAAGAACTCAAATCTTGACAGACATGCCAAGTGTGATTTCCAGGACATATAATATAAGGGATGCATATACCCATGAAGAATATAAACTGTCAGGATTTCTGGTTTGAGCCTCTTCGCGAACAGACCGAAACCACGAACGTGCATGGTCTCGATCTGTGCTTGCCACTGGAGCACCCTGAGTTGGCTGGTTTCGGGGCTAAGCCACCCCATAGAGGTGGTGAAGAGGGAGGAGACAGCCAGCAGGGTTGAGGAGAGCAGCATCTCTCCTCCTCAGCTGGCCATTACTCCCTTTCCCAAAGGCGGTTGCAGCGGTGGTCAGAAATGGCCACCTCAAAGAAGACTCGACCAGAAAAGAGATGTGCAGGAGCGAAAATAAGAAGAGAAATTTTTTTGGTCTGAACCGGGGTTAAACTTGCAAAAGCAACAACCTAATGGTACCTGGAAACTTTAAACTAAAAAAAAGTATCATCTGTTCCCAAAAAGAAGATTTTGAAGCCAGCAAAGCGAGAGTGGAAAGGGAAAGGATTTTTTTCCCCTTCTTTCTTTTTCCTTTATGACGCGAGAGCTAAACGATTCTAAATGAGAAGAAATTGGAAAAAAAATCCACTTTGACTATTCAATTAAGGCATTTAAGCTGAAAATTAAAATGTCAAAGGATAATTAAAGATTTCTGGATACTTAAAAGCTGTTTAAAAGCAGTAAAAGGAACGAGAAAAAGAATAAAAGGGCAGATACTTGGAAAAAAGGCGGCGGAGACTGCTGGACTTAAAAAGTAATTTTACAAATAAAACCTCAACAAGACTCTAAAAGATTACATTTAACTGAACATTGGCTTACAAAATAGTAGAAACCCAGGAAGAGAAGTAGTGAAAAAAGAAGCATGAAGAAAATCGCTTTGGGAATATTTGAATTATTTGATTGAATCTTATGGTAGAATTTTGGTTATGTGCATTTGAATGACTAAAAATCACATCGGGTGTTGTTTAAAAGTGTCTTAAATTCGGCACTACTTTTTAGAAGAACTTGAAAATGCAACTTAAAAAGTACAAAGAAGATGACCAAGAGGAGAGAAGTTCTTTGGCTTCGTATTTTCAATTCTTAGAAATGGAGATCTGGAACTATCGAAAACAATTAAGAAATGCCTGCAGAACAAGAAGACTGGGACAAAGAAGCCATCTTTAATGAACAAGTATATGTTTATATTGGGGGAAAAAAAGTAAAGGGGGGAAAGAAATGAAAAGTTTAAGATTGAAAAAAACACAAGAAAAAGGAAAAATTAATTTGAAAAAATAAAGTATAATATTAGAAAGCAACAGAAATAGGGAATACAGAAGAGAGAATAGAACTAGAGAGACCAAGGGGGTAAAAAGGGGAGGGGAGAGAAGAGAGGGAAGTAGAGTGGAAAAGGAAAAGAAGTTATACAAGGACAGAAACAAGATATTGAGAGAACACAGGGGCTAATTTAGAGATAATGGGTGAAAAATTTAACTGAAAAAGGATTCTGCAAAGGCTACATAAGATAGTATGGTTATATTAGAAACAGAATTAATTTCAGAAAATATCTGAAGACAAGTGTTTTGATTGAAAATGCTGCTGATAAAAGTACGGGATTGTAATCAGTGGAATGCTGTCAATAAATAAAGTAAACACAAAAGGTTGTATTTAATGAATTTATAAACATACCGTGAATAGAAAAAGAAAGAAAAAACTAATTATGGAGAATCTATACGTGTGTTTTTAAGGAAAATATGATATTTAATTGGAATAAGAAGATGTTAAAAGATGTTAAGATTTTAATGATTATTAATTATACGAACTGAAAACTGGAATGGAATGAGGGTTCTATAATTACATTATTATTTACAATTCTTTTCTTTTCTTTTTTTTTTTAAAGATATAGGTGTATATATAAGGATGTACCAAGCAGTTTGAATTGGGAAGTTATGTATTTTGTTATTATATTGAAGGTCATAAACTTAAGGTATATATTGAAGTTTAAATAAGAGATTGAATGGATAAAATTAAAGATTATAAGGTGTCATACTCCAATTAGTAACATACATTTTTAAAAAAATTTGTTTAATGGAGAAAAAGATAAATATTAAATTGAAACAGACAGACAAAAGTATAGAATACTAATGGATTTGAAATGATATGAGATAAATTAAAAATACAAAATTGAGAAAATTAAGCAGAGGAGAAAAACTATGTAAAATGCTAAAACAGTAATAAGATATGGAATAGAACATAAAAGTGAGCATGAAATTGAGTTTGTGTCTGTATGAAGAAGTGTAACCTGGGACCATGCTATTTAAAAAAAAAATGTTTTATTTGTATTATGTTTTTTTTTGTGAAAACCCAAATAAAATTTTCAAAAAAAAGAAAAAAGAATATAAACTGTCATATAAAAATGATATATACTTTTTTCTGTACAGAAATACAGTTTAGCTGCTTTTCTATTCTTCTCTGGTTTCCCTAGATATACATTTAAAATAGCATCATGGCAAAAAATGAACAAAATCAGAAATAGCCAAATAGCTTTTCACTCATTTATACAGTACTTATTTAAAAAGTTGCTTTTCACTGAGAAAAAGCAAAGCAAAATAATGGATGTAGATACTGTTTTCATTGACTCTTAATGGCAAGAGTATTTTAACAAAGCCACATTTTAAAAAGGGCTTTTTTAAAAAAAGAAAGAAAGAAAGAAAACAATGTTCAGAATTGTCATGATTAGTTCATTACTAGCTAAAGACAACAGGCTCAAACAATAAATAATAGTGTCGAGGAAACAATATGGAGACATTTTGCCAGGATGTAGAAACGATATTGCCTTGTTAGCTGGAATGTGGAATTTCTGCTTCTGCTGTGTTTAAATGTATATCACAAATACGCCTACATAAAAGCTTATTGATTGGAAGAATCACTTTCTTTTTATGCATTAGTTAATCAGGCTACTGCCTTGAAATTGGTCCAGGAATCCACAGTGGAATCCTATCTAATTCATCTGTTTAAGTCTCAAATGGTTTCATTGCTTTGCTCACTTACCAGCACTGCTGGAATGTTACTGCTTTATGATTAAAGGATATTGTTGTTCTTTCATCCATCATAGCAGAGTTCCCTATTAATAATACAGTCTCTCTCCACATTCTCCTGTTTTTCTTGTTTCATTTCCTATTTAAAGTAAGTATTCAGATTTTTCTGTTTTCCTTCTCGTTTTTCTTCTTTTTGATGGGCTGCTTAGTTCCAAGAAAATTTAACGAGGAGGGGAAAATATCCTATATGCACAAAACTATTCTCTGCTTTCATTGATTGAATAATGAAGTGCAATAAGACAGGAATGCAGCTTACTTAGACTGAAATAGAAAAATGAAGAAATTGGGATTGCAAATCAGGGAAACCAAATAAGCAGCAAGAGGCCACAGGACAGAAACAACTACAGTAATATCCATAAGAAGGATTTTTATCTGTCGAATTATTTTATGTGGCAGGGAAAAAAAACCCATTTGCAATTGCTCTTATGGAAGGAATGTTATAGCAATCAAGTACTAAGTTGATCAATCTCTTATAAAATGTCAAAATTATATATATGCACATGTTCTGTCTCGCCTTTCCTCTTTCCCAAAAAATGAAAGAGTACTAACTCACACTAACACAGGCAGGCAAGCTGACTCAGACTTCACAGAGTTCATACTTTGGAACTGATAATATTCTTGGCATTCCAACATGTCCTGCCTGCCAAGTCCGAACTGATAACAAATAAAGTTTTTACTCACAGAAAATCACCAAGGCAGTCCACAAAATTAATCATTCACGAAGAAAATTCTGAAGTAAGGTTAAACTTTGTCCCGTACAAAGTTTTCAGGAGAAAACACAGACCCACTTTAATCGCCGCTGTGGGGTGTGGCTCAATGACTCAGCTCACTCTCTGACGCCTCTCACACCTCCTACATTGGTTGCCACGTTTCTCCCCTACGCCGCTGGCTTAGGATCGAACCAACACTCTTCCTCTTTACTCCCTGTCAGAGCTGCTCTGATATGCCTTCCTCCTGATTAATCTCGGGCTGTTTCTCTGGGTTGTTTGATGGAACTGAGGCATTATCAGGGACGGAAGGTCCTGGGAGGAAGGCATTCCCCAGTTCCTGCTCCTCCTCAATCTTCCAGAATCTTCTTCCCTCTGACAGCATAGGCTCGGGAATTGGGGCCACAATATGCACAATGTATCTTAATAATATGATATTAGTGGGCTAATAAAATTTGTGGGGCGGCAAGATAAACCAAGAATATAAAGATGATACCCAAAACATGGTCAGAGGCTTATATTAATTTTTCCAAAAGAAGAAGCTGACCCGCTGTGAAAATTAAGAATTATAGACCTAATTTCTTTTATTGAACTGCAAGGATTATAAAATCTTGTTAATACTAGAAAGACTGAAAAAATATTTAATAATTTTATTCATCAATCAAAATGGATTCCTGCCAAAGAGACAATTAGAGACAATATGAGAGTAATTTTGATTGGAAATACTATGAGGCCTCATCCTGAGAAGCAAAATTGGCTTTGATATTTCCTAGATCGCTCAAAAAGCTTTTGACTGTCCTGCAATGTGAACTGGAAGATTTATGTTGTTACTGTTGGAAACAGATGGGTTTTGCCAGAAATTTATTCACGCAATAGAGCATATATAATAAATCAGACAGCAAAACGTAATGATGGATGAGAGAAATTTACAGATCTTATTCATATTAAGAAGACACAAGACAAGGTGTCCTCTATCTCCTTTGTTATTCGTATTGACCTTTGGAAAGTGTTAAATAGAATATATTAGGGATGATAAACAGTAATAAAAGAGAATGAAAATTAAAAAAAGGAAGAATTTAAACTACAAAGCTTTTTGCTGACGACTTTAGCTTTATTCTGGAAACCCGTTAGAAACGGCTCCAAAGTTATGGGAAAAAGATAGAGAACATACGGTGATGATGGCTTGGCTTGAAGATAAACAAAGATAAACAAAAGATCTTAACAAAAAAACATGTTAAATGAAAACAAACGAGAAGAATTGACAGATCTTTTGAAAATTCAATGTTAAAAATAGGTTAAGTATCTGGGGATATAGTTGACGGCAAGATGTAGCACATTAAAAGAAAAAATAATTATACTAAAGCTCAAAACAACAGATAATTATAGATTTGAGAAATGGGAGAAGACTTGTTCAATTGTCATTAATAGGGAGAATTTAACAATTAAGATGAATATTTTACCTAGAATTTTATTTCTCCTTTCAAACAATACCAATTAAGACTTGGAAAAGAATTAATTTGAAAGATTTAATATAAAATCATGTTAAAGTTTAATATGGCAAGGTAAAGAGCGAGAATAAAGTAACGCTTTTACAAGATGCTAGAATTAGAGAGGAAGGTTTTTGGCTTGCCTAATTGGGAACTGTATTATCAAGCTGCAAGTTTGATGTGGGTCAAAGATGGATAACATTAAGAAAACACTAGATGGTTGACATTAGAAGGCCATGATTTACTGTAGGGCTGGCAATCTTTTTTTTAAATGGTATAAGGGAACTAAAAACACAGGGGTATTTTAGAAGACATTATATACGGGAGTCTTTTGGTGGTTTTAAATTGGGAAAAGATAAAAAAACAATGTTATTTGAAAATTCCAGTTTGGTTATCGACCTATTTTGAAGGCATTTTCCTATCCTATGATTTATAAAAAGGAACAAACAGTTTAGATATGGGGAATTGTTAGATGGAAAGGGTGGACTTAAATCAGCAAAACTTAGAAAGGGAACAAGGTAATAAAGATGAATTGGTTTTTCAATATGCGCAAATACATTCAAGAATATGATGAAGACTTTAAAAATGGAGAGGTATTCTATGATAAACCAGACTGATTTAGATAAGATATTGATGGGTACTGATGAGGGCAAGTGATTAAAAAAATTATATGGGTTATTTTATTGGGCAATTAAACTTAGGAAGAAGAACAAGTTTAAAGCAAACTATGATTGTTTGGGGGAAAATTTTGGATATGGGATTGATTTAGAGAAATGGCAATTATGGGTCTCAAAAATTAATAAAAATGAACAATGTCAAACAGCATATAAAGAAATTGTATAAGATGTTTTACAGGTGGCACTTCCCCCCGGACAAAGAATAGCAAGAATGTTCAAGAATAAATCTGAAAAAATGTTGGAAATGTCACACGATACCTGGCTCATACGTGATTCAATATGTGGTGGACTTGTGAAGAGGCTAGAAAATACTGGACTAAAATCGCAACATATGGTTGGAAAAAATGACAAAGGAAACACATAGACTTGACAATCCAGAGACTTTTTTATTGGAATTCTACCTGACACATATAATAAAGAATTGAAAATATTTGATTGTAAATGTATTAACAGGCGCTAGGATTTGTATTTGCTAAAATTGGAAGAATGAGAAATACCCAACTGACAGGAAGAAATTATTAAGAAAATATTTAGAATGTGCTGGAGATGAGTAGATTGACATTTGAAAATTAGAGAGCAAGAAAGATAAAACAATTTTATGAAAAAATTTGGATCTTTTTTACCATGGCTAGATGATAAAATAGATTAATAGAATATTAATATTAAATATATATAGAGTTTTTTTTAGGTTATTTTTGTTAACGATTATTTGATTTTGTTATAGAATAAATTGTTTAAAGTATTGATAGTCCCATAAAGAATGAAAGATTAGTAATAATCAGGATATGGATTGATAATATATAATTGTTATGGGCAATATAATTGTAAAATTGAACACTATAAAAATGAATTGCACAAAACTGATGAACCAACCGACACACCGGAAGAATATATGAGAATAAATGTTTTTATGTTATGTATGTTATGTTTGTTTGCAAAAAATTAATAAAATTCTTTATAAAAAAAAAAAAGAATATAAAGGGAAATGTTTTGTTTTGTTGCTATTGTTTTAGATGAACAAGAGGTACTTATTATACTTAAATGGGGTTTAAGTTGTCCCCAAATAAACCCCTATAATGGGGTTTATTTGTCCCATTGATTGTAAAAGCAAGATAGGTGAAGATAGGAAATTTATTTGAATAGAATAGAACGGAATAGAATAAAACGGAACAGAATAGAATAGAATAGAATAGAATAGTTGTTTTTTAGCCAGGTGTGATTGGACACATGAGGAATTTGTCACATTTATATGTGGGACTGGAAATCTGCAAAGGAAAAGCCTTTGGAAGCTGTCAGCAAGCCTCATATTTACTCCACAGCCTCATAAAGAAATGAAAAATGAGCCTTGTCCAAAACTCTTACTTCAGCACCCACTGGCAAAATATAAAACGCAAACTTGGGACCTGGTCTCTCTGAAGCTGATCTCCCCCCCTCCCTTGC
Source organism: Laticauda laticaudata (assembly GCA_004320025.1). Classification (NCBI taxonomy): domain Eukaryota; kingdom Metazoa; phylum Chordata; class Lepidosauria; order Squamata; family Elapidae; genus Laticauda; species Laticauda laticaudata. Next base: position 10,547 of record BHFT01058532.1, read on the forward strand.
CCAAACTCTGTAAGAGGCCTCTGGTGGTTACAGATATTGATCTCAAAAAGTAATCTGTTCAAGTTTGAGGCCATGCCAGTACAAATTATGGAATATGTTCCCTTTTCTCAAAGGAACACAGGGAGCTATTGATATTGTCCACCCTGGTTCTCTTGTCAGCTTTCTCTCTTCCACGTTTATCATGTTTTATTTTTTCCTTTGAATGCATATGTGAATGGGATAGTGGAAGTTTTGGAGGAAAACTACCTAAAATATATGCACATCGTTGTAAGCAATACTGTTAATTGAGGATTTTTACTCCGAGTCGACCTCTTTTCCTCTCTCCCTGGCCCTCATTTTTCTTCTGTAATCATTATTTGATTCCCTCTGGCTGATTTCTGGTGGTACCATTTATCCATTGAGACCTTTTCAACTGTCACACAGCTTTGCTTTCCCCTCCTCATGCTTTAGTTTTCCAACTGTGTCATGCTATCCCGGGGTATTATTTTGAGGCTGGAGGGTTTTTTTTGTGGCAAAATAAAGTTGGACAAGCTCAATCACAGATGTTCTAGGAAAGCACATCCTGCTGATAAAGTGGCCATCATTTTATGCCAGATTATATGTCTCTTAATAGGCAGATACTGTATATGAGCAAAGGAAGCCTTTTCGATCAGAGAGACCAGTTCATTTTTTTTTCTTTTTCTTTTTTTCTGTTTGCCTATTTAAGATTCAGGAGCCCTTAGTACAATTTTTTTCCTGTTAGAAACCTGATAGTGTTGGTGTGTGAGGCAAAAAAAAAATGATTTACCAGGTTAAATATCAAATGGATACCACTGCACCTGCATTTCCTTTTTTTAATGTCATTGTCCTCATTGTTCTCCAGTTTCTGTTTCTAGGAGTTGATTCACAATGTTATTTGTTTTTAAAGTTTTTTTGGGAAAGGTGGACTTACATGAGGGTTGGGGTTTTTTTTTTTTTTTNTGAGGGTTGGGGTTTTTTTTTTTTTGAGTTACTGAGATTTCTCAGTTCATTGAAAAAGGAAACCAGTAACAAAAAAAAAACGAAAGATAGTTTTAGACAACCTCACTAACATTTTCTTGACTGTAGTAATCTTGTTACCTCATCAGGATAGCTTTAACATGCTAACACTAGGACAAATGACTGGTTCTTTCCGAACATTCTTCTTAGACCATTGAGTAGGACATGAAGTGAGGAGATATATTTTTAAATTTAATAATTAACCATGGATGATTTATTTACAAATAAATAAGTAAAGTAAAGAAAAAAAATGAGGTTGAACCATGAGATATTTAAATATGAATTTCAAGAAAAGCCTCAAATGCTTGATTTCTGAATGTTTGGGTTTCCCTGAAAATAAGATCCGGTCTTATATTTTTGCCACCAAAAAAAGGCATCAGGTTTTATTTTGGGGGAATCTTTTCCACTGACTCACCTTGCAGAAGAAGCACTGACAGCCCTGCCTGCCCAGCAGGAGCCTGCTGCCAGTTTACTTCTGCCGCTGCTTGCCACTGCTTGCATGCATTGCCCCCAGCCTTCGTTTCACTATCAGAAGCCTTCACGAAAGGCTTTTGAAGGCAAGAAATGGGCTCCAGATTGACTCGCACAACACCCCCCCTTCCAGAAAGGAAGTGTGTTTGTGTGTGTGTGTATCCCTTTTAAATAGGTTTTCAGTAGATATTGTAGGGAATACAGCTACAGCCATCTAGAACAGGGGTCGCAAACCTTTTGGACCTCAGGGACCCCCAAACTCATAATTTTAGATCCCAGGGACCACTAACCAGTTCTGTGGGCATGGCCTAATTTGTGGGTGTGGCTTGGTAGGTCATGTTGACTGGCTGGGTTATTGCTTTGTAATCGCTAAATATAAATATTTCATATCAAAATGATTCTTTTATAAAAGAAGAACACAGTTTTACCGTCAAAGATTCAGGCAAGCGCAGGCCAGATCCTCGAGTTCCCTCACAGAATCCACAGATTAAACTTCCGCGGCACGATCTAACTCTACTCATGCCCCATCTGGCAGAGTCCTGTCTCATAAAATTTGCTTTGCCAAGCCAAACCCTCACCAAAATTAATTCAAAACACACTGACCGCGCGACACTCATGCAATGAAATATCGATTTTTTTTTTAAACAAAAAGAAAACTTTACCCAATATCAGGCACAGCAGCAGATTGAGCTTGCTCACAGCGAAATCATGATCAGTAACTCTATCCTGCCACAAGCTTCCTCACGTCTCTCCACAAATCCTGCTTGCTGTTGATTCTGCACTTGCAATTTTTGCTTGCACAAGCAAACCCTTCAGTCCTAAGGGAGGTTCGGTTGTGCGGAACCCGAAGATCTAGAAGACTATTTTCAGACCATCACAGCAAGAAATCCAACGCATTCCTGCTTCCAAAGCGTATTAAATTCTCCCAGCACAGCAGAACCGATGATGGTTCGGAAAAAGGTAGAAAGACACCATGCAATTTTAGCAGGCCAAAGGGCTTGCCCCTGTAAGTGGAAGTGGGTGGGCAGGGGAGGGTTCTTCTCGAGGGCGCATGTGGGCCGGCCCACAGCTGTTGTTTTTCCTGGTCTGCGAAGCGCTTGGATTAATGCTTTGTGCGGGTGCTCTGGGGTGACGGAATTAACTCTGTGCCTCCACCACAATTTTCTCGACACCCACCAGTTGGTGAACCGCGAGCTGATGTGGCTAGAGGCAAATTTTGAAGGATGCCCTCTAACAGTGATCGGTCTACTACCTATTTAACGGGGTAGTCTAACTCAGTACTGGAGTTTTTCTCCCTGTCAAGAAATTAAAGCCTTTGGGCATGCTGTCTTCTCTCCTGCATTAGCCATATCAAGTAAACTGATTGTGTCTAGTAATAAAGAGATAGAACTCCTAAATATCAGGATTCTGATCTGGGCCTTAAAAAAACCTTGAATGGGGATTGGTGCAACTAAGGAGACCAATTCCACGAGCTGCCTTAAAGGCGGCAACGACTAAGTAACCACTGTCATCGCGCTTACAACCGGCAGGTCAGCGAAATCCTATATATAAGGCTGGCTCGCGGCTTGACCACATGTTTTCCGTTTTTCAACTGCTTGTTAATTATCATTAAAGACTTTTGTCTGTTGGATAGCCCGTCTATAGCGTTAGTGGCCGTCATCTGCTGCGTTTTTTCCAAGATGGACAGCACTGGCGCATGGAGATGGGAATCGTTCCTAAATGCAGGAAGACTGGCACGCTGGTGGCACACCAATAACCAGACGTGCAGACCATGCCTGGAAATAACCCGCGCCGTTTGGCACTGCACCCTTCCAAATGTTCCCAATGAAAGAGGATTGGCGGAAATCTCGTAGAACCGTTTTCGCAGATGTATTTTGGAAAGTACCGAGATGAAGAGATCTCATGACCAGCTAAGCAGAGCTGTTTTCGCCCTTGAGGCACACTTGTGGGCCCACAATCTTCCAAAATGGCCAAGGCAATTAAGCGAAGCCCCGAAGAAATGTGGAAACAACTATCGACTTGGCCAGAGCTCTCAATAGAAATGGCATAAAAGCTCACTACGCAACGCGGTGGTTGCAAACCGTTCTTATCGAAGCCTGCATGAATTTTTTACCCACTAAGCAGACCCATCGAAAGAAGGCGAGACTACGCTGATCGTTGTGGCAACCCCTCCACAACTGTAGGGAGGAGCACTGCGAGATCTTCTGAATTTTAGATGAAGGGCGATGTGGAGACCGAGTAATATGTGGGTTTAAGACGACTCTAAAAGTTTACAAAGCAAGCTGCTTAAATAAAACCAAACATAAGCCTGAGCCGAAGCCCCTATCGGCAAAGAAGCCACAGCGGCTGAAGCTTGCGAAAAAAATTCAGCGGCAAAAATGAAAACAGATGCAACGCGCTGAACAACGATAACGACCAGCCTGGCCCACGCAGGTCAGGGAAGAACACAATTTCTCTGACGTACCACCTGTGAACAATCACGTCTATGCACCGAAAGATTTTTGACAACGACGTCAGAATCCAGCGGAGGAAGACGACGAAGTTCTCAGCTGCCTCATTCGCTAACAAAAACAGGTGCGAGCGAAACAAAGAAATTTGCGGATATGGCCCGACTGGCTCGGGAGGAAACAGTCATCCTCCTCGGTGGCGAGCCAATTTGCAGATTTCCTCAAATGCAATTCTGCAGTAGCTTGCAAGTATAAAGGGGTGCATACTCGACGAGAAGTCCCTGCAAGGAATACAAAAATTATTGACAGCCCAACAGACCCATGCAGCACTTCCCCCTGCACAAATGGTTTATTGAGCGAAGAACAAACCGAAAGAAAGTGGCAGCGGGATACAAGGCGAGCCCCAATTAGAACCCGAGAAAAAACACATCAGACTGTTCGACTATCCGGAACCGCTCAGACATGCGAAAGTGGGGAAGAGAGAGTAAACAAATGTAAAATAGGACAGGCAGTCCCCTGCGAAATGGAGGTAGACCTCCTGGGTCTTTCCTTAGCCGTCAATGGTCGTCCTAGGGAACACCACTCGCAAGACAACTGGTCCCGAAAAGTATCAAAGCCTCCAAAGTCAGACTCCAGAGGACAATAATATAACTGTATACGCTCAAGGATCTATATGTCAAGGAAATTGCGAGTATTCCTGGTATGTAGCCTATGGACATTTCGAGTCGCCCTAACAAACAACATGTCGAAAGTAGCTACGCCCATATGGACAATAGTCCGACCCCGGAAGACGGGACCAAGGCCTCCTGGGCCTCGAGATGGTTTCGACACTGCATTCGGGAGCATGCAGGGAGTGACCTAAGAAGTAGAACTTCGGGTGTGGCCACAAAACTGACTGGGAAGAAAACGCTGAGTCCAAAGAGTACGGTCCAGACGTTTTTGAATGCTCCCGCTAAGGCGCAGTATTGGGGAT
>BHFT01058533.1:0-10369 GCA_004320025.1 Laticauda laticaudata
AGCGCTCCTGAAACACTGGTGAAACTCCCCAGCTGGAACAGTGAGTGGCAAGACAGGATGGTAGATTTTCATGGATGCTTCCTTCACCCTGTCTGCAATCACATGATGAGAATTGTGCCATGTATGTTGAGTGGCCCAAGTACAATGAACAGGGCATTTAAAATAAAGAAGTTGTTGTTTATGTTGAATGGGTTGATGATGATTTTACATTGTCATTGATATAAAGGCGCCATAGGTGTGATACTGGGGAGGTGGACCATACAGTCTCAACTATGCTTGCATGGAAATTTATCATCACTTCTATCCTAACCCATCCCAAGCTATTACGTCCATCCCAAAGGTTCCTCGCTGCCCATCCCACTGCTATCCTTACCGCATCCCACAGCTATTACCAATCCCATAGGTATCCCTGCCCATCCCCTGCTATCCTTACCCATCCACAGCATGAAAAGGCTTAAAACCATTTTCTAAAAGTTTCCACAAGACTTTATTTACCATAAATAAGTGAACCAAGTGTGTGAAGCAAAGATAATCTTTATTAATGAACAAACTGTAAAATCAAAAATGACCCAGTACAGTTCCCAGAGATAAAGGCACAGGATAGCAACCCAGTCTCTGGCATTCTTTCTCAGTCATTTTGAGGCATGCCATAGTCTCAGGGGTGAAGGGTCCAGGTGCTGTTGGAGGTGGTGCTGCTGGAGTTCTGGTTCTGAGGGCACCATTGGGTACGCTGGCCCTGAAGAGGACAAAGGGGATGATGTGTGGAGGAAGCTCTAGAGAGCGGGCTGCATCCCGTGTGTTGAGAGCCCCTTCCTCGATTGACATGGGGTGGTCTGTCGCAAGACCTGATGACAGATGTTGTTGAGGTGGCTTGGCTGTGGGGTGGCGGAAGGAAGGAGTGTAGTGGGCTGTCTGGTCTGCAGCTGATCGTGGTGAGGCATGGGTGGCCTGTGGCATGGGTGGCATCTGTGGCGTGGCTGGTCATCTGTGGCGTGCCTGGCATCGGTGGGCTCGTGGCATTGGTGGCATTCAATGTACGCTGTGCTGGACTGGGAAGGGACTGCCTGTGCTGCTGGAACTCCTGGTAGCTCGTAGTCTTGGTAGGTGGGGCTGTGGAAGCCTTTGGAAGGGTGTGACAATCAACCTAGGCGTGGAGGAGCTAGAACCTGGACTGGGGTCAGAGGAGGTTCAGCTGGGCGCTGGAGGGTTGTGCAGAAAGACCGGTGATCCTGTCCTTTATGCCTTGGTAGCTGTGGATTTGGACATGTCCATGAGGGTTCTGGTTGACGTAGGTTTGAGGAAGGGCTTTTGGTTTGAGGATGGGGCAATCGGTGTGTACCAGCTGAAGAAGAGATCTATGCTGGCTTTTGATGGTGTCCTGATCTCAGCAGGATACGTTGTGGCGTCTTTGCGCGCTCTAGTCCTGGCTCTCTGCCTGCTTTCTGTGGAGGGGGAGCTGGGGACTGGGGTGGGTTGGTCTCTTGTGGAAGTGCCCTCTCCTTGCTCCCACTGCATCAGGGGTCCTCCATGTGCTCCGCCACAGGGAGGCAGCTGTGGGGGGGGGCTCCGTGTGGGGCGCTCCACAGACACCTGCTGGACACAGGACTGACTCTTGGCCAGAAGAGGACTGGCTCTCCTGTGAGCTGCTGAGAGATAGGGTAGACCAGAGGGGCTGACCTCCTTGGTGGGTGGATCTGCACCCTCCAAGAAGCTGCCCTTGGCATGCTATGTAGGTCTCCGCGGTTGGTGAACTTGACCGCGGGCCTGGCCAGACTTCTTGAGGTGCAGCCTTCCCATACCTGGTTGCATGTGCTTCCCACCAGCCGAGGAGGACCTGCCGAAGTGTAGCCCAGGCTCTCCGCCTTCTCTCTCCCCAAGCTGCCTGCTTCCTCTTGGTGTCTCGATAGAGCCTGTGTCCTTCCACCATAGGTACTCCGTTCTCCCTCAGCCATTTGAGCACCTCATCCTCAATGTTCCTCTTCAATTGAGTATGTCTCCTCTCCCTATCGGAATTGCTCTCCCTCCCTTGGCAGGGCCTTCTGGGCCCTCATCAGAAGGGCTTTGAGGTTCCTAGGGGGCTGGGCACCAAACCACACCAGCAGCAGCAGCAACAACAGCAGCAGCAAAAAGCAGGAAACCGCAGGACGCAGCGAGCACCAGCACACCAGTGCACCAGCAGCACCAGCAGGCAGGAGGCAGCACCAGCAGAGTAAGCACCAGCAGACACCACCAGCACCAGAGCAGCGCCAAGCAGAGTAAGCACAGCAGAAGCCCCAGACCAGGAGCAGCACCCAGCAGAAAGCCCATCATCCAGCAGAGCAGCTGAGCAGCAGAAGCCCCAGCAGAGAGCAGAGTGCAGTGCCAGGGGGTGGGATGGTGGCCCTGTTTCTTGTCAGGGCTGGCGAGTAGGCACAGGCTTTCTCTTCTTACCCATGGTTGTTGGGCTGGAGATGTGTTCTGGCAGCGGTCTTTCCTCTGAATGTACCTGCTTGCGAGCTGCATTCTTTTATATCACGGGCTGATTGCTAATGCAATCCTCCCGCATGCACAGTGAATGCTTTTGGACATCCTAGCATCGCTCTGCAATGCCGGCGTCATTGCTTCGGCATCTGCTCTGCAGTCCGCTCCTTCCGCTGCGGCGTCCGCTTTGCTTGTGCTCCTCCGGAAAGCCCTGCGAATGTGCCATCCGCTTCCATCCACTTCCATGCTGTCTAGGCTTCGGGGAGCATCCGCTTTAACATTCCGTGGCTACGTCTCTCCCCGTCTGTTTCTTTCCCGTTGTTGTCCGCTCTGTTTTGCAGAATTTGGGGTCACTTTTGAGAGCGGATAACAATGGATGGAACATTTTCTCGTCCGCTGTGTCCTTTTTACATACTTTTTGCATCTGTCGGCCTATGTGACAGGCCCTTTAATGAGGTTGCAAAACTAGAGGCAATCATGTGGTGATTTGCTTTACAACTATCATGACTTATGACTATAATTGCAGGACTCAATTACAGTTGTAACTTGAGGACTACCTATGCAACAGGTAAAAGAAAAGCAAAGGGAACAAATAAAATTGAAATGTTTAAAATGTGGAACCAGTTTGTTGGGGGCTATAGGCTAACTCTGTAAACGTCTTAGAGAGACTGTAAAGCACTATAAAATGGTATATAATGCTAAGTCTACTGCTACTGCTATTAGATGGCAGGCCATTATATCTGAATGAATGATACTCACCTAATAATCCCAAATTTGATACCTAAACACAATCTCTGTTTCAATCTTCTAGTCCTGGCATACAGATGAAAAGTCTGTAAACTTTTCTGTGTTTTGAGCTGGGACTTCCTAGAAAGAAAAACATGAAAATAAACAGAACCACAGTCAATATTTATAGAAGTGTTTTTTAACTTTAAAAAAATGGAAATTGTCAACTATATCAAGTGAATCTTAGATCTCAACAAAACAGCTGCAGTTAGAAAGATGTTCTATTATTTTGCAAGTTAATTAAGTGACTTCAATCATGTCTGGAAAAGTAGGATTTAGAAAGTTTTGTCTATATTTTTCATTTGATTACTGCTTTTTTTTTCTTTCTGTGCTATGAGTACATGTGAATAGATGTGTGTTAATTTGGCTTTTTTACTTAACAGTTTTTAGAAGATAACAATTGATATAAAATCCTTTCCTATTGTTTTGAAATTCTTTTCTTTGTTAGCAGACAGAACTGAAGGTTGAATCTTTGAAGTTCTAAAACATCCAGGTGTACCTTATTAAAAAACACTTTCATCTAAATTCATGACTGTTTTCTGCAGCATTCTTTCTTTATTAACACATTGACAGTTCCAATTTCATTTTCAACAAACACTTTTAAATTCTGCATGATTCCTGGGAAACACAATTTGAAAAGTGACTTTCAATGCCTTATCATCACATTTTGCCTATTATTATCAGCATCATAATGATTAAAACAGTTTTGTTTCTAAACACTAACTTTTCTCTTAAGCAAGAGTGGGAACTATATGGCTGAATTGCAGTAATGCTTCGCTGATACATTGGAAGGCTGTGGTGGGACAACAGTGACCAAATGGCAGGCCTGCCTAAAGGCTAGGTCACACTGGCCAATGGATACAAAATGTATGCAAAAAGCACACAGCAGACGAGCAAAATTTTGGGGGTGGCTCCATCCATTGTTATCCGCTCTCAAAAGTGCCCCAAATTTGCATAAAACAGAATGGACAACAATGGAAATAACGGACGGGATTAGTACGTAGCGAGGATGGAAGCAGATGGAAGCGGATGACACATCCGAAGGGCTTCCGGGGGGAATGGCGAAGCGGACGTTTAGCAGAAGGAGCGGATGCATAGCGGATGACGCGGATGCATCACGGGTGCATAGGATGCATAGCGGATGCCGTAGCGGATGCGTAGTGGATGGCAAAGCATTCACTGCACATGCAGGGAGGATGAATTGCATCAGCTCTGCAGATATAAAAGATGCAGCTCGCAAGCAGTCAGCATTCAGAGGAAAGACTGCTGCCAGAGACATGCTTGAGAGAACACCATGGTTCGACAGTCAGGGAAGAGAAAAGCCTGTGCCTCCTTCTGCCAGCCCTGGCAAGAGGAACAGAACCACCATCCCACCCCCCCTGGTGCTGACTCTGAAGCTGCTGGTGCTTCTGCTGGTGCTGCTGCTTCTGGTGCTTCCTGGTGTTGCTACTGCTGGTGCTTCTGCTGCTGGTGCTGCTGATGGTGCTGGTGCTTCTCCTACTGGTGCTGCTTCTCCTGCTGGAGCTGCTGCTGGTGGTGCTGCTGGTGCTTCTCCGGCTGGTGCTGCTGGTGCTGCTGGTGCTACTGCTGCTGCTGCTGCTTTGTTGAACCAGCCCCAAGGCCCTCAAAGCCCTGCTGCTGAAGGCCCTGAAGCTCCTGCCAGAGGGAGGAAGAGCAAGGCAAGGAGGAAGGGAGAGAGGAAACAGTACTCCATTTTCGAGGACCATGAGGAGGAGGTGCTGGAATGGCTGAGGGAGAATGAGTACCTGTGGAGAAAGGGCCACAGGCTCTATCGCGACACCAAGAGGAAGCAGGCAGCATGGAGAGACAAGGCGGAAGAGCCTGGGCTAGACTTCAAATGCACTCCTGGGATGGTGGAAGCACATGCACACCTGGTATGGCAAGCTGCACCTGAAAAAATCTGCCCAGGCTGCTGTCAAGCTCACTGACCAGGAGATTTACGTCATGCAAGTGCAGCATCTGTGAGGTGAGTCTGCCACCAAGGAGCAGCCCTCTGTCAACCCTCTCCCTCAGACAGCCCACAGAGAGCCACTCCTCTTCCAGCCAGGAGACAGCTACCGTGTCCAGGCAGGTGTCTTTAGAGGGCCCATGGCAGAGACCCCCCCCCGACTCTGCACGGCCCCATGCAGCAGGATTGGAGGATCCCCTGTCTCAAATGGAGCAAGAAGAAGCAGCAAGCCAGACACCAACCCACACCCACCCCAGCTCCACCTCCAAGAAAGCAAGGCAGAGAGGCAGACTGGAGGGCCAGAGCCACACTGTTCTGCTGAGATCAGGGACATGATCAAGACCAGCACAGTCTTCTCTCTCAGCTGGTCCACAGCAAATATACCATCCTCGAACTGCAAGCCCTTCATCACGTATTTGAGCCAGACCCTCATGGACCTGCCGAGGCCCAGTACCAGGTGATGAAGGAGAAAATCACAGCACTGCTACACTACCTTCCAGGCCCAGCTGGACCTGCTTCTGACCCAGTCCAGGACTGCTCCTCCACCCCAGGCGATGACACAGCCCTTCCATGACTTTCAACAGCCCCTCACCTACCAAGGTTATGAGTACCAGGACTTCCCATAGCAGAGGCATCCCTTCCCAGTCCAGGCCCAGGTACATCGCACGCCATAGACGCCTCACCTCACCCAGCTGCAGACCAGACAGGCCCCACTACACTCCTCCTTCTCCACCCCACAGCCAAGCACCTCAACAGAAAATCTGTCTTCAGTCCTGTGCCTGACATCCCAGGTCCTTGAGGAAGGGCCTCTCAACCTCCAGGACTGAGTCAGGTCTCTGAGAGGCTTCCTTAACACACCATCCCCTGTTTGTACTCTCAGGGCCAGGCACCCCAAATGGTTGCCTCAACCAGCAACTCCAGCCACAGCCACCTCCACAGTTCTGGCCGCTCGACAGCTGAGACCATAGGACATGCCTCAGAGTGACTGAGAATAGTGCCAGAGACTGAGTTGTTACCTTGTCACTTTATCTTTGCTTAAAGACCCTTGACTTGGTTCATTTTGCTTTTTTTATAAAGTCATACAGTTTACTTAAGACAGTTGTTAATAAAGGTTATCTTTGCTTCACATACTTGGTTCATTTTTTTACTTAAAAAAGTGGTTGGTGAAAACTTTGAAAAAAGGGTTAAGCCTTTTGAATGCTTGTGGGATGGGTAAGGATAGTTTCTGTGATGGGTAAGGATAGCTGTGGGATAGATAAACCTCCAGTGCAAGCATAGTGGGACTGTATAGTCCATCCTCCCAGCTGCCATACATATGGCCCTTTTTTATCAATAACAATTTATTCATTGATCAACACATTTCAAAATAAACAAAGCTCTTTCTTAATGCCCTGTTCATTGTAGGACCACTCAACATACATGGTACATCTCATCAGTGTTATGAGACAGGCTCAAGGAAGCATCCATTAACAATCTATCATCCTGTCTTGCCACTCCACTGCTCCAGCTGGGGAGTTGCACCAATGTTCAGGAGGTTGCGCTACATCTTCCCTTCATGTGAGCTCTGTTGGGCCTTGTACATCCACATGTCTATCAGGTTTCGTCCTTGCCTCCATTCCCAGGCTCCATGTCCCCATTGCCTTGTTGATGGTCCACAAGCCTATTCTGCAACACTGGCCGCGGCGTGTGCATGAGATTGTGCAGGATTGCAGCAAGCTTCCACGATGCTCCTCATAGTCCCTGGGTGATGCTGCATGGTGGTGACAGAAGTACCTGGAACCTGTTGGCCAGGATGCCAAAGGGCGTTCTCCACCACCCGTCTTGCCCTGGACAGCCTGTAGTTGAAGATCCTCTCTTCACGGGTGAGGTATCTGGAAGTGTAGGGCTTCATGAGGTAGGTTCTGAGGGAGAAGGCGCATCACCCACAATGAAGTAAGGCACATCTTGCTGTGTCATTGGGTAGGGGGTCTGGATCTGGAAAACCCATGATGAGGTTGTTCCAGCCATCCTTGAGGTCACTGGCGTTGTTATACTTGGCTATCTGAAGCAGACCATTGCCTGAAGGCACGCATTGTACATTGAACTTGTAGTCAGCATCAACCATTTGGCAAAGAGGATGATTACCTGAAGGAAGCCACTTTGTAGTTTGTGATAGAGGACCCTGAGTTGGTGGAGCTTTGCAGCGCCACCCTGACTATCCCCCAAATCTAATGGCCTCCAACGGTGTGTGGGGAAAGTAATCCACTTTGATACCACTGCTCTGCAACTTTTCTCCAGGCCTCTTCAGTTGTGGGGCACTGGAGGGAGCTCCTCCACATATTCTTCGCATGATGCTGCACCCACTTTCTTCTTTGGGACCACAATGCTGATGCTGTTGTGTGGCACCCTCCAGGCATACTGTATGTTTTCTGTATGTATTCCAGAGGGCCGGAGGTGGGCAGAGTCAGTGCCACCTTCATCCAGCGCGTCCAGGCTGGGACGGAAGTTAGGCTTGCTTGGTCAACCAGGTCTCAGACGCTCCACAATTTCATCAAACATGGCTGTGGCATCCTGATTAAGTCTGGAAGCACGAGAGGATCTTATCCTTCAAGCTCCCACCATCAGCTTGTCATAGAATTCCATAACCTCCATTCTTCTCCCAATCCATTCTCGGACACTCAGATCTTGGATGTTCTCCTTCTTCTCTTTCCACTAGAAAGAGGGAAACAGTCTTGAAGAGGGCCTTGTTCTGGTGTTGGTTGAATGATGGCAGCTACCATAAGGAGTGTGTGATGATCCATGGTGGAGATCAATGGATGATGTGGAAGAGCAAGGCTGCAGAGGTCTGTACACCACGGCTGCTGGACTGATAGAGTGTATGAAACACGTACGCAGTGAGTACACAACGGATGCATCACGTTTTCAATGGATGGCAAGCTTTTTTTTTCGTTTTACATCCTCTTTGCATCCGTTGGTGCAGTGGGACATGGGCTTAAATTATCAAAGTCCTTTTGTCCTTTTTTTTGTGTGGGGGATATATATGAACCATATAAAAAGGAGGTGATTACCCAGTCTTGCCTGCTGAGTTCTCCCTCTGTGGAAGAGCTGGATCCCCAGGATCCTTCATCAATAATTTGGCTAACCAAAGCTCTTGAAATTCAACTGGAAAGCTACAAACTTCTTATCTCTGCTAAGGAATTATCATTGACTGATTACATGCTGTCAAGTTTAGTGACCACATCACTAGCTTTTCTCTAAGTTGAACTATCCCACTTTCAAGAGTGCACTCAGTCCCTTTGTAATTGAGCCCTGCTGGGCATTTTCTTCTCTTTTCTATTCCTTTCCCAGCATTATAGCCTTTTCCAAAGAGTTGCGTCTTTGCATAATGTGCCTGAACCAGGATAATTTCCGTCTAGTCATTTGTAGCTTGAGTAAAAACTCTGGGTTGATTTGCTTGATGAACCATCAGTGTGTTTTCTTGGTCGCCCATGATATTGTCAAGCATTGTTGGAGAGAGACTGACAGACCCAGGGGAAGGGGTCAAGCAGAGCATTAGTTTAGGGTGGAAGAAGTCAATCAGGAATTAGAGTCTTTACATAGTCACAAGGGGTGACATAAAGTCCAGCCTCTCCCCCTTTTGAATGCCACTGAACTTGTCTAGTTTTACCTAGGTACAGACAGTTAATCTGATCATATTTATGTATATAGACCTGAACAATAAAGAAATCAGCTGAAACTTTTATGTGTGAATCTGATTGTTAGTGTCTGAGAGGAGTCTTCTCCAGAAGGAGTTAATTTTACATTGGTGTATGATAAGATAACATTTATTGTCAATGTTTTACTTTGAGCATGCTGGCACACATGAAAAATGAAATTCTGTTCCCTGCTCTCAAAAATGTAACCATACATACACACATATAGATATGCTATATACATACATACCTACATACATACATACATGAGGAAGAGTTTGAGCAACCATACTTAACTTTGGTGCCTCCAGATGTCTTCCTCTTCCAGAGTTCTCAGAAAAAAAATCTGATTGGGGTAATTTTCTTTAGAGGATGCATTCATTTGCAAATATAGGAAAAATGTTATTATGCCAAGATTACTATAGAACAATGCTGATTCCATTCACATATAATTCACTATGACCATCTGATATATAATTTCATGAACTATATATCCATCTTTGATCTCCCACATCCCTGTAACCTACAACTATCTCAGCTTGTCTTGTAGTGCTGCTTATCATTGTGGTGTGCTTCTGAAGAACAAAATATGAAATCTTAAAGATGTCTATGCTTTGGTTAACAACAATGGGATTTCAGACAGATTATTCATTAATAGATTTAAAACAAAGAGGGGTTGTGATTAGGAGACTGGCTACATGGCTGGTTTCAGTTGGCATCTGGTGGTTAATTATAGATAAGATAGAATCACATTCTGATGGAAATGTGTTTTATTTGATAGTAGTGTACAGATGGATTCCCATTTTCCATGCAGAGTAAATAACACTGTTCATCTGATGAACAGCTTGCATTCAGTGATTTGTGCTATTTGTAACATTTTATTTGGCAAACAATAATAATGAACTAAACAGTTTAAAACTCTTGTGAGATATATAATTAAATGCACTATTTAGTGCAATAAATTTATTAATTTATTAATTATGGGAAATTCAATAATAGAGTCCAGGAAATCTGAATACATTTGCAATAACATTCTTTAGTGATACATCCTTAGTAGACTTGATGTTTGATTGAAATCCTCTATGAAGGTACTTGAGAAAAAGTTCAAGAAACCTTCATTCTGAATAACATTCCATTGTACAAGCAGAGTATTCTGAAGTGTTTGTAGTGCATGGAGATTACAGTTGCAAAATATCAGTTGCTACCCCAAAATCTATTCCCAAATAGATGTTGTACATTACCCAAAAATATAATGTGGCTTGTTTCGCTTTGTCATTGTTTTAATATCATGATTTATCATTTGATGCAGTTAATCTAATCCATGAATTGTATTTTCTTAAAAGCCATGATCCAAGAAATCATGTTTGGCAATATATATAAATATGAATGCAGTTCATCTTCCTTCGGGTATGATCCCACGTCATTGTAGTGCTTTTAAAGTTGTAGCAACATTTCAGCAGAATCTCATCTGCCATCATCAGGC
>BHFT01058536.1:9867-49166 GCA_004320025.1 Laticauda laticaudata
GGGGGGGGGGGAGAGAAGGGCTGACGAAAATGCCCCTTTTCTGCTTCTATTGGGCTGCCACACTGGTTCGGAATGGGGTGGTAGGGAAAAAAAGCAAAAAGCCCACTTGGTCCGTACTTACCAGCACAATGGCAAATCTGTCTTCCAGTTCACCCGTTTGGGCATTGGGAGCTTGAGGGGCAGAATGTGTGTCCTGAAGTCCATCTGCTGCTCCTCCAAGCTCACCTCTGGCTGCAGCCCACCATCCAGATACTCAGCCACCAGAGGGCTAACAAGGCATGCAATATGTATTCTCCAAGCTTAAACCACCTTTTAACTTTGCAGAAGACTTTTGAATCCTTCAGCTAATCAAATCAGCACAATATGTCTCTATCAGACAGTAACCAAAAGTCTGAAGCTTTTTTCACTTGCTCCTATCACTTCCCGGTTTCATCATACATAGATAAAGTGAAGGGGAGAAACCAACTTTCTAAGATACTCAATAGCCTCCTTCCAGCCTTCTGTCTTAGTCCCGAGGCGTGGTCTTCAGAGTTGCAGTGATCTTGGCCTCTAGATATTGCTGCTTAATGCAGTGTCCACTTGTAATAAGTCCCACCTTATCCGTGATTTTGGATAAAAAGATAATCTGGTAGGCATTACCAAAATTAGATGGCAGAAAAGATTGTGTGTGTCTCTTGTTAGAAATGTGATCTCCTAGGATTCAGATGTGGCAACAACTGTGAACCCAGGGCAGGTGTGTAGGAGTGGCAGCTGTCATCTGAGAATCTTTTCAGGTGCTGCTACAGACATAGCTGGATTTGAGATCCTGTTTGTGAAACAAAATCTTAAGACTCAGATGGGTTTGCTGCTCATATACCAGGCTCCATTCTGCATAACTCCCTGCCTGAGCATCCATCCATCTATCTGTATCTCCCTCCCTCTAATTTCTATAGCTAACCATCTCAATCAAGTTGGCAATGGAGTTCTGTAGACTGGTGATTCAGATGGATTTCAACTTACATTCTCTGTGTTTGGAGTCAAAGGCAGCTCAGGAGTTTGTAACACTATGGCATCCAAATTATTAATGGGTGAATCACAATGACAGTTACATGGTTTTGGGGTATGTTATCACCAGTTTCTGCCACTGGCAGATCACTCCATTCTATTGCAGAGAGAATGGATGTATTTGATTGATTGATTTGATGGATTGATGGATTGATTTGACCTAAGGTGAATGATGGACCCAATCAGGTTTCAGAAGAACTTGGGGTTGGTCCAAAACTCTGCCTGGAATGAGCAGATGATAACAGTCTTAGTTGTCCCTCCTGCAAACTCACTGTGGTTAGGGAACTTTAGGAGATGAAAAGATGTACCTAGAGCACCACTACAGGAAGATGAGTAGTTGAGAATGGGCAAGAGCTTTTGTTAAGACTTGTCTGGTGGCAGAAAGTGTGAACTTACCCACCACCCTACCATTAGGACCGGGATGCTAGGGGAACCCAGTATATGTGAATGTTTTATGGAATTATCAAATGTGCTTTTTTTCCAGAAAGCAATTGGACTTTGTTTTTTTTTCCTTGAAGATGTTTCTCTTCTCATCCAAGAAACTTACTTGGTTCTGGCAAGATGGGCGGGGGCAGATGGAAGGATTATTGCTGACAGGATGGGTGGGGATGGAAAGATCCTGGGGGTTTTGCACTCATCTGGTTGTTAGTACTCTGAGAGCCATTGAGGCTACTTGGGGGTTTATCTGTGCCTTCAGGATCAGAGTATAAGTGGAAGTGGAAGTGGAATCTTCTTGGAACTGCTGAAAGAATTGTGTTGTAGACAGGAGATAGGTGGTGTCATATCCCTCCTCCTCCGCTGAGAAAAGACTGCTCAATTTTAACACAGATAGTCTCATTTACCCCTCTTTCAAACCAATGATCCTCTCTATCAGAATGTGGACTTTGCTGTCTTCAAAAGAGTGATATGTGCCGTACATTTGTGAAGTGGTTGTTTTGTTTCCCCAATGTACAGATCTGCTCATGTCTCACTGCATTGTATTGCATATATAGCACATTGCTCAGGTAGTAGGAAGTCTAAGAAGAATAATAGTATGTTGTGCTGATTGAAAATCCTCCTGAGCTTCTCTTATATTCCTGCAATGTTGCTTCATTTGTTGTTCTCTTCTTTATCTGTTATGGAGGAATTCCTGCTGGGCCTTTGTCTGAATTTGATGAAGGCCAAGTTGGGATAGCCACATGATCTGAGGATTTCCTTGACATATTTTAGTTCTTTTTCTTTTCCTTCTTTCCCAGGAAGCAAACTTTCAGCCCAGTGGTGTACGGTTTTGATCACTCCCATTTTGTGCTCCGGTGGGTGGCAAGGATCAAAATGTAAATATACTAATCTTTGTGTGTGTGTGTTTGTGTGTGTGGGAGTATTATGTAAATTTCAGTGTTAAGGTTTCTGTCTTCCTTAACGTGCACTGCAGTCCAGGAAAGCCGGATTTCCTTTCCTTAAGAAAGCCTTCCTTCCTTAGTGTGCAGTGCAGTCTGCACCAACCTGCCAAAACCAATGAAGCTTCTTCTTTAAGAAAAAAAAAAACTAAAAATCCAGTTGCCTTTTGAAAAAAAGCACCTTTGAGACAACCCATGATCTGGATGACTGAGAATCTTCATACACGTTTTATGGAATTCTTTTGTGTTTTGTGATTAGTCAGTTATTTAGTTGGTTTTTATATTGTAGTATTTAGTGGGTTAGGGCATTTATATTGGTTTGTATGTATTGTTTGCTCTCCAGAGTTACGTATTTAAGCTAGGTAAATTTTCTAAATAAATAAATAAATAAATGTGTGTGTGTGTGTGTGTGTGTGTGTATGTATATGTTTGTGTGTGTATATGTATATAAAAACAACATGTGTACTTTATGTTAGAAATATTTCGCAGAATGCTAGACTATGTAGAACATTGTCAGTCATTTTTTACTCCAAGGCATTGACTTTTCATAAGACAATATGCTTATTAATATTTTATGAAGACATGTCTACAAACTCTTGCTGTAGATATAAAAGCTTTTTTCCTATGAAAAATGAGAAACAATGTTTCCTGGATTGTTTTTTCATGAAAAATATACAAAGCTAAGTTGTACATTGAAAATTAGCTTATAAATATTAGTTGTTTTTGATAGTAAAAGTTTCAAACAGGGGTAAGGGAATGAATGCCTTTGGCGTTTGCATAGAGGGAGTGGGATGTTAATTAAAAAAAACAATGTCCAGCAACAAATGAACAGCAGATGGCACTCTTCTGTAACCGTGCAGTTATTTTGGCTATTATTATTTCAGCTTTAATATGTTTTTTATGATTTTTGAAGAAGTACATTTTGAAATGATATTTTAGAAGGATAGATAATTTCTACATTATGAAGTAAAATTATTTTTGCAACACCAACAAAAGAACGGAATAATGGTCAGATCAGATTGTAGTATTTACTTAGCAACAGAAGCTTTCTTGCTTACGAGCTTTAACTCAGGTGGTCAGTCATGAAAAGCAGTCTCTTCTTGAGATATTGCTTATCTCTGCATTAGATCAAACTATTTTAATTCTGTACTTGTTACAGGACAGGAAAGACAGTGACACTGAAACAAGTACATGACCTTTCAAATAGTTTCAAAATAGATCTTCTAAAAACTAAGGAATGTGCCTGATTTTGAAATCTAGTTCTTATAAATAGCAAAGGAGATGAAAAACTGTACGATATCACCTACTCTTTATAGATAGGGTCTGGGGAACCAAAAGAGTGGATTAGACAGCAAACTATACTGTGCAGACTAATGGCATAGCTTATAGATGTTGAGAGGATTCCCAAGCGGCTGCCAGAAATTCAGAATGCTTTTTCAGATTCTCTGGTGCCATTAGCTGTTAAGATGAACGGAGATCCGCCTTAAGTTATAGCAGCTGAAACTGATAGAGTCAGCATGCTATCTCGAAATCAAGATGTAAATAAAGCTGGCTAAGTATGGGAGAAAATAGTGTCTTTAATAAAAGCTCTTAAGGAGACCCACCTCAGACATAAAGGCCATTATATAAAATTAGTTGCTGGAATAGAAGGTGCTGTCAATACTGTATTTAAAAGAACTCACTACTCATGCTCTTGGATGTTTTTCTAAATACTAGGTGATCTCATCTATCTGTGTTTAGTATGAAGTTGGGCTCAGAAATAGATCACATGATTTGTAAACCCTTTTCTTAATTATGGATTAATGTAAACCTTTCCTTTATTATACAGAGAGAGAGAAATACATACATACATACATATATACATTTCCAGAACTTAAACTATATTATCCACTTAGCTTTAGTTAGCCTCTGCTAATGTTGTCAGAGCGTAAAAACTACCTTGAAGAGATATTCGCCTTTATGCATCATTAATCAATTTAGCCATTGCTAAATATATATCCCCATCCCTTTGCTTCATTCTCTACTGCTGTGGAAAGACAAAAAGCACATCAGTATAAAATACAGCAACTTCATTTGCTTTTAGATTTTTAAAATTAATATAGAAGGATTTATAATTGCATTTTTCACACATTTTTCTTTCTTCACAAGATAATTTTTAAGTTTTGTGCTGTATACTTTTGAATATTTAAAATATCTCTAAATATCTCTCTAAATCAGGGGTGTCAAACTGCAGCCCATGGGCCAGATGCTTCATGCACAGGCCACACCCATCCCAGCTCTGCGAATGGGAAAAATGCTGTGAAATATCATGTGACAGCTATGAAATATCATGTGACAGCAATATGACATGGCGAGTTTGACCCCCGTGCTCTAAATTGTTGTTTAAATTAAGATTTACTACTTTACTGATTCTTCACTGAAGAATCTTAAGGAATTAGCATTAATGGCTACTTTGGTTTTTAAAAAACCCTCTTGTTTCTGATTATATCTCAGTAGGCATAGTTTAAGAAATAGTGTTTAAAATTGGTGCCTGGTCTTAAATCCCCCCCCCTTCTTCTTAGTCCTTTTTCCTTTTATTTAAAGTTTATTTTGATGAAAGACTAATATAGAACATATTGATTAACAATTATTTAAAAGTAAAAGGGGAGGACCAAATATAAAACAAAATTTAAATAAATAATATAGAATATTATTATCACTGTTATTACCAATATAAGCTGTCTAGAACTAAGAAGCAGAATATTATTTGCCTAAAACTAAAACATCGAGCTAAAACTCTAAGATAAAAGTAGGTTAAAATGAAATGACATAACTCTATACATATACATATTTAATGTTCAAAAGTTAGCCATAGTTGCACTGAGTTGAGAAATGGGGCTTAGTCCATTTGAATCATATCTTACTAGCAACATTACATGATTTGAGAATATCACCAGGAGTAGAATCCCTTTGATCAGACAGCAGAATTTAAATCTAGAAAATATCATAATGACTTGGGTATTTTATCAGGTGATGGGAAATTTAACCAGATTCTCGTATCTGTATAAAAGCAGCAGTACTTTTATAAAACATGGACAATAAATTCTACTGAATCTGTGTCATATGGACATAACTGAGCAACATGCATTTTTAATTGGTTTTCCTTTTTCCTTATCTATTGTTTCTGTTAGATTGTGGGCTTCAAAACAAAAATTCTCTTCTTTCCACTGATCAGCCACTTCTAAGTTTTGGGATGGAGAGCTGTATGAGAATGATAATTTTCCAATACCATTTTGAAACTTTGAAAAAGTGAGACCAGAATGTACTACTTTATTCTTTGCCTGAAGTCAGATAATTTAATGGCTGCACACATGAAACTTCATAGCAGTAATATCTCTGTATGATCTTGGAAATCCTATGGGCCAATGGATTATTTCATAGACATGTCAGTGGACTTTCTGAAAGGATTAACAAACTTTATGTTGAAAGGCATTGACTTCTGAATATGTTTAAATCACAGCCAAAGAGTCATACTAACTCCATCAGATTATCAATTGTATGATTATCTTTAACAAAATAAATTGAAACAACACCCAGACCTTTGGTGAGGAAGTATGAAGCTCTTTGATTCATTTCCATCCATTCTATAATTTTTGCCATCTTTTATATTTCATTTTTTTCTTTTTAATTGCTTTATGGTGATTTCTCTGTTTTGTTTGTTGTGAGCCACCCACAGTTGTTTGGAGTCAAGCAGCACACAAGTTTGATAAACCAATATATACATAAGTACATACTATAGGAAGGAACAGGATTTATCCAAACCAGAATATTTATAGTGAGGTTGAGAAATTTAACTATTTCCTTCCCCCAATCATGTATCCATGAATCATGAACCATGTGTTCATGATTCAATTTCCTATTATATGCACTAGAAAAGAGATTTGCACTGAAATAACTGGAAGCTTTGTTTCTAATGCAAAAGGTAATGGCAGGAAAACTCATTTGGGCTTACCGGTTTCTGCAATTGACTTTCAAAATTAACATTTACACAGTTCTTATATGCATGACTGTTGTTTTATTGTATTTGATTAGACTGTGGTAACTGGAAATTACTAATAAATTTGTTATACATAAATTAGACCACAGCTACCAAATTTCTTGTGTTCTTCTCAGGGGACAAATTATTTTTACCCTTTCTTGATTACGCAGCCTAATACTTATGGAGAAGATACTTAATTTACAAAATACCACAAAGCGTTTGGAAGATAATTTAAGCAATAAACACATTGCAATGTTACCTGTACCATATGCTTCATAGTTATTCCTCCACAGATATATGTAATAACATCTATGGACAAATTATGTTATTATTGATAGATAGTGATTTTTAATTATAATTTTGGGCTATTTATATGATTTTCATTGTACTTCAAGAATAATTTTTTCCTTGCTGTGTAACTGTGTAACTGTAATATTAAAAATATTAGTATTTTTAAACCTTTTTTCTGTACTATTATTCATAAATTTATCTTTTTATATTAATTTTCAGTAACTGTATACTTTTCAGCTGCTTGATAAGAATTTTGTCCTTTCTTGGACTTCCAGTTTTGAGCTTCTTCAGCAACAGGTGGGAACCTCGTCTTTCTGAGGCTTCGATCTGTGCTTGCCACTGGAGCATCCCGAGCCGGCTGGTTTCGGGGCTAAGCCACCCCGTAGAGGTGATGAAGAGGAGGGAGACTGCCTGCAGGGTTGAGGAGAGCCACATCTCTCCTCCCTAGCTGGCCATTAGTCCCTTTCCCGAAGGCGGTTGCAGCGGTGGTCAGAAATGGTCACCACAAAAAGGAACTCGACCGGGAAAGAATGTGCAGGAGGAAGATAAGAAGAGAAAGTTTTGGTTGACTGGGCCAAACAGCAAAAGCAACAAATAGGTTACGCTGGATTTAAACTTAACAACATTATTCCCAAAAGATTTGAAGTTGCGAAGGAGAGAGGAAAGGGAAAGATTAGGTTTTTCTTTCCTTCTTATACTAACAGCGAAGAGAACTTAAGCAAGAAATTGGGAAAAAAATCCACTTTGACATTAATAGGCATCTAAGCTGAAAATAAAAGAAATAAAAAGAATTGAGATGAGATAATCAAAACAAAATTGAGAAAATTAAAAGAGGGAAAAACTATGTAGAAAATATAAAATGGTAATAAGATATGGAATAGAATAATAAAATAAGCATGGAATTGAGTTTTGTGTCTGTATGAAGGAAGTGGATGTTTTATTTGTATTTTGTTTTTTGTGAAAATCCAAATAAAATTCCCCCTCCCAATAAAAAGAATTTTGTCCTTTCTTTACCTATTTTGTTGACCAATATTCTTCATAGTAAAGTCCTTGAAGATAGTCAGTTGGGAAGTACTCAACTATATATTGGATGTCACCTACATTGTTCATAGACCTCGTAAGTTCTTTGTCTTATCCACTGTTTCTCAACCTGAGCTATTAGAAAATCCTGCAGCAATCACTAAAACTAAAGTTGTGAAGTTAAAACCAGGTATGCTGTTCTGAAAGCATATTTTGATAGACATCACATTATTTTTACTATATTATTACAAAGCATTTGAAAGGGAAATGTTTGATATATAGTGTAGGAATGTAATACTCAGAAAATTTAAAAAGCAGCAGAGGTATTTTCTATGCATGGACATTGATATATTAATAACCAGTGAAAGCCTTTGAAGAGGATGTGTCAATTCTTCAGGAGGAAAAAAGTTCTCTCATGCTTTGATTAGGGGTGTTTTTTGGATGCAGTAAGCTTTGTGAAGCACTCTTGTGTAATACTTTATGCAAATTCAATTTCAGATTTATTTTGCTCCATCTCTACAGACTTTCCAGTAGCTGTGATTTGTAGTTGAGGATAGAATTGTCAAGTTCCTTGAGGATTTATTAGTAAATGAAGCAACTGCAGATTTCCTGAAACAGAACTATCAAAGTATTTTATTAGCTACCTGTTGATCAGATTGGTTATGGCATGGGTGTCAAACTCGCTGCTTCACGTTGCCGTCACATGATGTATTGTGACGTTTTTCCCTTAGTGGAGCTGGGGTGGTTGTGGCTGTGTGTGAAACATCTGGCCCATGGGCCGCCAGTTTGACATCCTTGGATTATGGACTTCATAAATACATTATGCTGGTCTATGTGACCTGCAGATCTTTGCTTCAAAGAGCCTCCAGGTCTTGGCTGTTTGAATGTGCATGCTGTGGAATGTGCATGCTGTTGCACACATACATACAAAATATTGTTTGTATTTTTAATTATTGTTTTAATGGATTTTTAACCTACTGTTGTAGCACCAAAATGGGAATGGCAAGCATATAAATGATTCAGATAAATAACCAATATTCACTGATTGGTTCCAAGTTATGGAGATCTAATTTATTATTTTGTAAAGGTCAAACTATATAGTAATTTTAAAAGTACCTTGTTCATAATTTACAGGTTTAAAAAATGGAAATAGCATTAAGTTGCGGGAAGGTGATAATTAATGATTTCAGAGCAGACATGGAAAAAAATAATTTTTCTTGTATTCTGCAGTTCTAAGAAAATCCTTCTTTTACATTTGTGGGGAAGGTATTGGTGGGACTTAGTTCCAATGCAAATAGCAGGTACTTATTCATTATTCATTACCACCATTTTATCTCTTTAGACAATTAGGAAGTCATTTAAAATGCACAGAGGCAAGGAAATTCGCTGCTTGCATAACTTATATCTGCAATAGTCTGCCTTTTCTAGAGGCATATATATGCTCATTTTAATTTTTTAGTCAGTAAGATATCTAAATCAAAGAACTCCACATTTAGAAAACCTCTAAATTTAACACATTTTAATCTACTCCCAGTGCTGTTTTTGATGGGAAAATTTTAAAAAGGTTTGTAGACATTAAGATTTAACTTTGAAGTGAAAGGACCACAGAATCTATAGCTCATGTTCTGTTTTATTGCTCTTTTTTAAAAGATGTGGGATTATATTTTATAACATCTGTTTTCATTTCAAGGCCATTCAAAACTTTTTTGTATATAGTTGCTGCTGCCTGATCAATATAGTTCTGTTACTTTGACAAAATTCTGCTTTATTGTTGTAGAACTTGCAATACTTATATCTGCTTTCATTTTTGTTTCTACTTAATATTCATTTTGTTGTCTATTTGTGTCACAGTACCTGCGGTTGAGAATACTATGCCCCCTGACATTAGGTTAGTCCCAACATCATTGGCCTTTGGGAAGCTTTTAAGATCTGGCTCTTTCCCCAGGCTTATAGGTTTATTTAGCCCAGACGGGTTTGGTTGCTGGTTTGCTTGGATATCATAGCATGTTTTTCCTTATGTTAGGATATTGTTTGGTTTTTACTGTTTTAAAATCTGTTAGCTGCCCAGAATGATATTTGCTAGATAAGTGCCATATAAATTGAGTAAATATATATATATATATATATATATATCCAGTAACAATATAATAATATAATAAATATATATAATATATTATATATTAAATATATATATGATATTATATAGTTATATTTATATATTATATAATATTATTCTAAATAATAAATTTGAGCACTTAAAGTTTGTTTTTGTTATGAGCCATAGAAAATTATTCTCTGTGGGTTCTATTAATTTCAGCATAAAATCTTTGATAACAGTTTGAATATTAATTCTACTATTCCTGATTTAGACTTACAATCAATTTCTCTTAAATTTGCCTCTACATAAGTGAAAGTTTGATCACAGTTATTGATTCTTTTCTTTACCTTCAGCAGAGACCACACCGGGCTTTGTAAACAATGCCAGTACATAATAATTGTTAAATTCGATAGAGTGAATGCATAAAAGCGCAATTGATTCTCACATGGCTTAGGAGCTTAATTGCGTTCACTTATCCGTTCAATGCATTTAAACACTTTTAATATCTTTAAGTTTGATTTTAAGCCATTTTTTTGTCTGCTAGGAAGTTTTTTTAATTCC
Source organism: Laticauda laticaudata (assembly GCA_004320025.1). Lineage (NCBI taxonomy): Eukaryota > Metazoa > Chordata > Lepidosauria > Squamata > Elapidae > Laticauda > Laticauda laticaudata. The sequence goes on from BHFT01058536.1 coordinate 20,276, forward strand.
CATTTCTTTCTTGACTGCATCAGAATAAATAATGGTTTGCTCTACTGTCGTATTTACGCTATATAAGAAATATCTGAATAACCCCTGTTAACATGTATGTTTCATTATAATTATATGACACTATTTACCTCCATTTCTCATTGCGAGTCTGAGTCAATCAAAAACTTTCTTGATGAGTATTGTCATAATCGGAAATAATGCAGATCTCTAACCTACCACAAACATCTTCCTTAGGATGTGGAAGATTGTTTCTTACGAGCTAAAGACATCTTTGTCTTCAGGGAGAAATATTTCCAAAGATACCGTGAAAGACCTGCTGGAGTTTATCTATAGTTGACAGTGTTTATTCATAGCTCAGGCATCTGATGAAAAGTAACTTGAATACATTTTGGGGAGATTCATATATGACTGTATGCAGAATCAAAGTTACAGATAAATATCTGACCACCTTTGCACAAGATAATGTTCCTGATCATCGTAATTTTTTCCTAAGTATAGATAGTTAGGGAAGTATTTCATTCTGATGTTATTGAGCGCATAAGGAACACAAAATAAACTTTGGATTTTTTAATCTCTACAGGTACTATTCTTCATTCTATATCTTCTAATGTTTTCATAATTGCTTGGAAGACAAACACAAATAACTGCAAATGCAGTAACACTGATATTTTCCTTAGAAGTTCAACCTCAAAGATAATTAAAATGTATTTCCATACCAGTAATTATAAGTGGTAGCAAACAAGAACAAATCATCATGATAGTAATAAAGGACAAATATATGTTCACTCTCTTAGGAGACAGAAAGACTAAGGAGAATTTGATGTGACATCATCAGGTGAAAAGGGGGAAATAAGCAGTCTCCATTTAAACACTGATTTTTTCACTTCTGGCGCCTCTTCGGATGGGAGACCTGGAAGCTTGCGCAAATAGAGGGAACGTGGGGTGGCAGTGCGGGTGAATATGCCATCATCACATCTATTGAGAAGAGAACATCCTTCAAAGCTGAAGTGAAAGATCCGTGTCATCGCAAGTATGGCAGACCTGAAAGCTATGATACTTAATCGAAGCTAATATAGTTTTAACAGAGTTGTGTCATTTCCTGATGGAAAGTCAGCCAGAGGCGAATGGTGGTGATTTGCATAGAAAGTGAGTCCTAAAGATTGTTTAGAAAGGACTTACTGTGGGGGAGGAATCACAAGGAACTGGGCGGCGACCAGACGGAATGACGTGATAGAAAAATATTGCAGTGAAAAGACTGAGAGAAAGACGAGAATAGAGACTTTTGAATGAAGATCAGAGAGGAGAGGAAGAGGGGAGAGTAAGTGGCACCACAAAAGGAATGGAAGAAGGAAGAGGATTGGGAAGAAGAACTCAAATCCTCGGCAGCGAAACTGAGAAAGTCAGAAATGGTGAATGCAACCGTTGGCAAAAGAGAAATACATGGCAGAACATCGGATAGAAGGAGATCGGAGAATGTGATTCAAGATTGAGGCAAAGAAGAGCAAGAGAGGCCAGGAACAGAATTAGGAGGAAAATTGGAAATTAAAGTTGAGATTTGAAAAAGGAGAGAAAAGAGACTGAAGATACATATATATTGAGAACGTGTGTTGATGATGCTGACAGTGAATGATTAAGTAAGTATTACTGACTACCTATTAAGTTTAACGAAGAAAGAGAACTAGAAAATACATAGATATAATATATACTATTGTAAACATGAAGCTAATATATTAACTGTGTGTGTATGTGTGTGTGTGTATATATATATATATATATATATATATATTATTATATATAATATATATATATAATATATATATATATATATAATATATAATATATAATATATATATACTATATTATGCTTTCAGCTGCCTTCGTGTAATTATCCCACTTCATGAGTGCTTATAAGTTGTAGCACGTTCCAGGGAACTCTCTCCATAATCAGCTTCTGTATTGATGTAATGTGGGCAGTCTCAAGCGTTATTTTAAATTGAGGCTAGCCTATATTGTGCAGGATGTTTTTTTCTCATCTGATTGGTTGGAGTCTGGTAGTTGTTTATTGGACTTGGATTTTGTTGATTGGTGTTTCTGGTTTTTCTGTCTGTTTTGTGCTTTGATTGGCTGGCAACACTCTGTTCCTGTATTGGAGGCTTTCAGTGCAGCTTGGCTTCATGTAAAGGACGGCTATATCTATTAGAAACTAGGTTTCATCGTTGCCTGGTAGGTTGTTTGAGCTGGAGTATCAGAGGAGTCTGTTTGTGCACAGGTGTTTGCCTGGCTTGGGTGTGGAGATCTTTCTGTTTGAGAGTGCAGCTTCCAAATCATTGACAGTCTGGTGGAATCATCTTCTATATGCTTTCAGGTCTTTTCACATCTCTATGGCTCTCTATGATTCTGGTGCTGGTTTCTATATGCTAGGTTTTGGTGCCATTGAAGTTGATGTTGTGACCTGTTTTCATGTGTTGACTAGTATGAGGTGTGTTCAGCTTTTTACTGCATTTTTTCATCCAGGCGGGTACTTATTCTCTATTGGTCTTCAATGTATTGGCCGGGCATGATGCACAGGAACTTCGTATATGCCTTGGTTTTCCAGGTCAATTTTGTCTTGGGGTTTCAAGGATGGCTGCTAATTATTTTGTCTGTTTGAAGGCAGTCTTGATGTGATGCCTGTGAGTATCTTACTGATTTTGTCTGTGCACCTCTTATGTAGGGCAGGACAGCTTTCCATAGTCTGTTGATCTTCTAGGTCTCTACTATGTCTTAGTTGTGTTTTTGTGATCAAGCTAGTGATTTGTTTTTGTGGACGGGGCTACAGTACTTTAGTCAGGTGCATATTCAGTCTTTATATGTGTCTTGTCTCAGGCGTTTGGTTTGGTGATTAGTGTTTGCACGGAATTTGATAGACTAAAGAGATGAGATTCTGCTGAAACGTGCTACAACTTTAAAAGCACTACAATGACGTGGATATATACCCGAAGGAAGCTGAACTGCATTCATACATACATACATTACATACATACATACATACATACATACATACAAACATACATACATATATATATATGTGTGTGTATGTGTGCTGTTTAGCTCCTTCGGTATTATCCCATGTCATTGTAGTGCTGTTAAAGTTGTAGCAACGTTTCAGCAGAATCTCATCTGCCACCATCAGCTTCTATATGGATGTGGGTAAAGAAGCTTTACTCAGAAATGAAGTTCACAGTAAAGATTCCAATTAAATCAGTTAAACAAAGATTTGCTAGCACTACACCTGGAATTGAGCAGCAAAATCCACTCTACTTTGGGATAAGATAAAACAACTTACAACTTGGAGAGCTGAAACTGAAACCACTTACAAAAATGAAAAACTCTCAAAGAAATTAAAAAATTAGAAAATGACAAGAAACCCCACAACCACCACAACACCTAAACAATATTTATAACGTTTCCAACAAGAACTTCAACAAACAGAAACAGATGTCCTATCCAAAGGATTCAATTATGCCACAGCACCCACAAAAATCCAACAGAATCCATCATATGTGCAGTAGAATCCAGCCTAACCAAATTAAATACATGATGAAGCTGACAGAATAGCACCAAGTTACTCACATCTTATGCACAACGAAACACCAAAAAATAATTTGCAAAAAGATGAATTCAAAGCACTACAAACCCTGAAAAATGATAAAGCATAATAATACTCCAGCAGACAAAGGAAATGCCAAAGAAGCTGTGACCACATCCATACAAAGCTGATGATGGCAGATGAATTCTGCTGAAACGTTGCTACAACTTTAACACACTACAATGACGTGGGATAATACCCGAAGGAAGCTAAACACAGCACCAACACACACATATATTGTGTGTGCATATATATATATATATATTATATATATATTATATATATATTATATATATTATATATATATTATATAATATATATAATATATATGCTGTTTTAGCTTCTTCGGGTATTATCCACGTCATTTGTAGTTCTGTTAAAGTTGTTAGCTCATTGTAGTTCTGTTAAATTGTAGCAACGTTTTCAGCAGAATCTCATCTGCCATCATCAGCTTCTGTTAGCTTTCTTGCGATTTTAAATGTTCTTCTATCTTTTATTCGTTTCCTATTTTGATGTTTGTTCATTTGCGTTTTCTTATATTCATCCGTATATTTGACTTTTGTTCTTGTATGGACCTTCTTCCTGTCTTTGTTCTGTTTGTCTTTTTTCTGTTCTTGTCATCTTTTTCATATTTTTTTTTTCTTTTTATATTTGAGCATAATATTTTTGACTACAGCTTTGATCTCCGTTGTGCATTTTATTTCTCTCGGCTATTTCGTATTTATATATAATAATATATAAATACACACTACAAACATATATATAGTCATATATTTATTCATCGGTACAGGTATCAGTTGGTTGTTGTGTCTTTTCCTATGTAAGATGAAGTTTATCTTGGTTATGTCTTCGACAGGTCTCACTCGCTCATCTCCAGGCTGGTGCTTCAGCTTTCTTCATCCAAGCAGTTTAATTGAGCTGCGTTTCTCTAAAAATACTTGGGGAGTTGTGCTGCTCTGTGAAAGCAGCTGGTGCTGTGTTTTATTTCTTGATGTTGATGGAGTATGGTTGCACATGGTTTTTTCGTAAACCTGTGCTTAGGTACTGGCTGTGTGTCTATTCAGCTTCCTCTTTGGTAACACGGCTAATTGGCTGTGTGAACCTTTCTTGATTCTATTGTTGTAACACCCTGGTCTGTGCTCAGGATATCACATCATAGAACTCAGGAAGTTACACCACAAAACCTCAGGATGTTGCAACACAGCCAATGACCCAGGAGATTACAGCACAAGAGGTGGTAGCAGTATTAAAAATTAATAAAGAAAAGAAAAAAATATTAGCCAAAAACTTGACAGAAAAAAAAGAGTTAGAAAGAGAGATGGGATTGCAAATTGAAAAAAGGATTAAGTATTTAGGAATTTGGCTAACTGAGAGATGTTCCTCCATAAAAGAAGACAACGATAAGAAATTAATACAACAGATAAAGAAAGATTTAACAATTTGGAAAAAACTACAATTATCTCTATAAGGAAGAATAGCCACTATAAAAATGAATGTCTTACCCAAATTATTGTATTATTTTCAGATAGTTCCTATAAAGTTAGATAAGAAATCCTTTTAGGAATTAAATAGAATAGTGACTAAATTTATATAGCTGGGGAAGAAAGCATGGATAAGTTTAAATATGTTACAAGATAGTAGAAATAGAGGTAGCCTTGGACTCCCAAAATGGGAATTGTACTATCAGGCGGCAGTTCTAACATGGATAAAGGAATTGATAAATTTAAAAAATAAAAGAATTTTAACAATCGAAAGTCATGACCTACAAGCAGGGTGGCATGCCTTTCTATGGGATTAAAAGAAACAAGACACATTCATATTTTTATATACACCAGATAAGGGATTCATTAATACAGACATGGGAAAAAATAAAAAACACTATATTAAATTTCTGGGCTGGGTCTCATCTATGGAAGCAACAATATATCCAAATACAATGGACACAAAAAAATGATTATATACAAAGAATTATTATCGTCAGGGGAATCTTAAAACAACTGAAGAATTAAAAGAACAGGGTATAATTATAGATTGGTAGCCATATTTACAGATTCAGATGAGATTTAGAAAGGGTTTAGAGAAACATAGAATTGAACAATTGGACCAAATTCTGACAGGCAAGGGAAAAAAAAGTATAACAAGAATGTATAGTTATTTATTAGAAGTGGAATTGAAAGAAGGGATAGTGAAGGGGTCAGTGATAGCCTGGGCAAGAAACATAGGTCATAATATAAAATTAGAAGACTGAGAAAGAACCTGGATCAAACACTGCAAATTAACATTGTGAACAGTATACAAAGAAAATCAGTATAAAATGTTCTATAAGAGGCATTTAGCACCAATGAGATTGCCAAAAATATATCCAAATACAAAATCAGAATGTTGTAAATGTAAACAAAAAGACGGAACATTTTTTCACATGTGGTGACAATGCCCAAAAGCTAGAAAATATTGGGTGAAGATACACAAGATTACAGAACACCAAATAGAATTTAAACCTGAAATATTTTTATTGGGAATAATTAAAGGAAAATTTAGCAAACAAATCCAATACATCATATTCACATAATAACGGAGGCAAGGATAGTTTTTGCACAGGGCTGGAAAACAGAAAAGATACCATCCGAAGAGAAGTTGATATAAAAAATACTAGACTGTGCTGAGATGGATAAACTTACAGCAGAATTAAAAGGCAAGGATGATTCAGAATATTGTGCAGTTTGGGATAGATGGTATAAATAGGTAGAACACAGAAATAAGAATTAATGTATAGGAATAAATGTAAATATATGTATTATTGATGATACAATACTGTTAACAATGTAAATAGAGATGTGCAATTTTTTAAAAAAATAAATAGAAAAAAGATAAAAGACCACAAGTGTAATGGTGTCAACTATTCTGAAAATTTGACAATTATATTATTAATTAAAGTTGACTCCAAAGTTGACTGTACATATGTGTTTGCATATAGATATAAATATAAGCCTATTACCTAAAGAGAAGCAGTGCAGATATCTTTCTACTTCCTGTCTCTTAACAAATGTATAATGTGGCTGCTCCAGTCAAAAAGCTGTATTCATATCAACATGATTTGTGTAATTTCCACTCTTATGCAGATTGTGTGAATGAGGCATTCAAAAACTCAAATTTTAATGAAAACATTTATACCGTTTGCTATCTTAGCTAAATTCCAAATAGGAAATCAACATGTCATTCAATCTACTTTATGATAATACCACAGATAATTTTAGTATTGGAAAAAGTGTGTGCATGTGTGCATGACTGTCTTTATATATATGTTTAGTAGAGCGGAGTCTAGTGTTAGAATATAACATTAACAATAGCTGCCATAAACATTTATGGTACTCCTCTTAAACATCCACTGGGAAACAAATAACTGAGAGAAAATTGCATTTTCATCCATTATTAATCAATTTTCATTGTAAGCATATACATTTTAAAAAAACCCGAATCTATTTATGAATGCAAACATCCAGCATTAACTCCATTATGTGTGTTTTGGAAAGGGTGCTTTTGTTGATCATCCATCGATTTTTTAAAAAAGCATTTTGCCTATTAAGTTCATTGCGAACAATGTTTCCAGAGGAAGTGAACGCAACTAATTATGTATTAGTCTCTGAAGTTGGGCACTTGCAACCATAGTGCTTGAATTAGTTTCACTAAGGGCAAGTATTTAGGACCTTGGACAGTTCCTAGTAAACCCTAATAGAATTGTCTCCTTATTGTAAAACGAAGGAAGAGTAACAAGATTGTTTGAAAATTGGAGAACTTTTGAGAAGATAATGTTGATTTTACATTCTCCTTACCTGACTTTACATGTGTCAGCTCTGTGAAGACCTGGAGACGAAGCAGCTGTTGGCATGATGTACTTCTATAAGAAGTTTTCCATTGGATGAAGCAGCCTTTAACAGCATCTCAAGATTTTCTTGAGGTGATAAGCCTTGAAAACGTGATATATATTTTGCATTTTGGTATACACAAATGCAAAAGTCTAATGATAAATATCCATGATTTAGAATGTGAGAACACTTAAACACTGCTAAAATTCTTGAAGACTTTTCTTCAAATGAAATTATTATCTTTTAAAATTTGCATTATCCTATTGTTCAGTGTGATCATTTTTAATACCTTATATCGTTCAGATTCTGGTACAACGATAGCTAGCGAAATAACTAATGTAATCCATTTCAGTCTAAAAATAGGAGCAGGAAACAAATTCATTTTGACTTCTTGTTTTTTGAGTTGACTGAAGGGCTGAGATATTGTGGTAACAATGAATTTGACCCAAGGTAATGGTCATGTGACCTGTCATTCCTTACAAAATATGACTTGGCAGGCAACTGTGGACATTTGTGCAAGATTGTGATTCATTGCTTTTTCCCCTTACGTAGGTTCAACAAACTAAAAGATCTTTTAATCTGGTATAGATTCAACATTGTAACAAACACATGAAAAAAGTATTTTATTGAGCGTTAGGCATAATTTTTCATCTAAGAAGAAACCCCATTTTGGTTTGTTATCTTTGTACATTTTCTTTTATATTGTTTTTAATTATTTAAAATTATTTTAACAATTTGTAAACCACCCAGAGTCACTGGGAGTCCAGTGGCACATAAATATAATATATAAATATTATAAAACTTATCTAATCAAACTGTAAAAACTGAGCCACATACATATAGAAGAACATGATTTCTTCTTCCTTAGCACTGCTAAGCAAAAGTATTTAGTGAACTGATATTTTTCATATGTAATTTTATTGAATATTTTTAAAAGGAAGATAAAAATTAATACAAATTAATAGAAATAAGAATCTTACAACAATATAAAGTAAGGGGGAAAAGAAACAAAGCTAAAATGCAAGAGAGGAAAAAAGTAAAAATAGAAAAAAAAAGAATGAAGTAGCTTTCTATCTTCATAGCATACAAAGTTATAAAGTTATAAGTTTTATAAAGTTATAAGTACAATTATAATGCTTGCCTCTTACACTATGGTTACAGAATTACTCTCTTCTGTCTTTAATCTGCACAGTGGCACAGTGGTTACAATGCAGTACTGCAGACAACTTCTGCTGACTGCCAGCTGGCTGCAATTAGGCAGTTCAAATCACATCAGGCTCAAGGTTGACTCAGCCTTCCATCCTTCCAAGGTCGGTCAAATGAGAACACAGATTGTTGGGGGCAATATGCTGATTCTGTAAATTGCTTAGAGAGGGCTATAAAGCACTGTGAAGGGGTATATAAGTCTTAGTGCTATTGCTATTACTGTCTATAAATAAATTCTTGTTTTTAACATAAAAATTTGAGATTTTCAATCAGCAATAAATGTAGGTATTTTCTCTGATGAAGGAGGTCAATTTAGCCATCTCAGTAAGTTCTATCAACTCCACCAACTTCAGTGACATCTTCCATTCTGAATCTCTCCCCAGTGTTTTCTCTCAATGGAAGAGTACAGTGGCTTTATTCATTTAAGAAATGAATCCAAACACTTTTTATCTTCCAGAAAATCAGTAGATTCTTCCATCATGCCCCTTCATGGCTATAGCTTTATAATGCTATAGAAGACTTAGAATCAAGGGTAGCTTATAACCCACTTATGACAGTATGACTGTAACTTTGTTGCTTATATCCTTATGATTTATATTGCTTGTTTGCTAGTATGATTTGATTGCTTACTTGTACCCTATGACTATCATTAAGTGTTATCTTATGATTCTTGACGAATGTATCTTTTCTATTTATGTATACTGAGAGCATATGCACCAAAGACAAATTCCTTGTGTGTCCAATCACACTTGGCCAATAAAGAATTCTATTCTATTCTAGTCTATTCTAGTCTAGTCTAGTCTAGTCTAGTCTAGTCTAGTCTAATCCATCTCAGAGTCAGTATGTGAATATTAATTTCCTTCTCTTACATTCTTAATTTGTTTTAATAATTTTATTTGCATTTGCCTTAAAGCCAGTTTGGTCTTGTGGTTAGGTTAGAAAGCAGGAGACCATTAGTTCAAGTCCCACCTTAGCCATGAAAGTCAGTTGGGTAACTTTGGGTCAGCTACTCTCTCTCAGACCAACTCATTTCACAGGATTGTTGTGGGGGAAATAATAGGAGGTAAGCGTGTTGGGTATGTCCACCACCTTGAGTTATTTGTAAAAATAAATAAATACATTTGTCTTGCCTCTAACCCAAAGGTTAATTCATTTATCCTAGTATCAGGTGATTATACAATATTTGAAATAACATCCAGGACTAAATATTTGGTGCTCTATGTTAGAGATAGGTAGTGATTCCTTGTGTTCTCTAATGAAACCAACCTTCTTATTTTGTAAAATTATTTTTCCCTTGAATGAATGTGTTTTGAAACCACTTAGACTTCTTGCCTCCCTGCCTGTGATTTTGTCTGTTCAAATCTCATTTTTCAGATTGCTCTTGGCAAATAGAATTTATGTCATCCTAACAAAGACTTACATTAGTAACCCTTATAGTACTTGGATTGTTTTTATTCAGAACATTGCACAATTTTCAATCACGGTTCTGTCATTATCACCATTCTCTGTTCCACAACATGCAACTATCATAAAACTTTGGGCTCTTATTTTCATATGCACCCTCACTAACCCTTGCTTTTTAACCTACATTTTAGCCCCTTCAATTCATAATAATACACCTTCATTTCTATGGAAGGATTCATCAACTGTACACCAAGTATATTATTTCCATATCCTTTTGTTTTTGTTTCATAAATATGTAATTTATTCATGGATATTTACAATATACTCCTTATATTTCAAGTTGCACTCTTCCATATGCTATGAGCATCAAGAGGCAGATCATTAATATTGACCCCTACTGCTTATTAGGAGTTAGGTAGCAAAGTTTTTTTGCAGGGGACTCTATAAATATCCAATTTCTTTCCTAAACAGTTTCAGGAAATGTTCTAAAAGAAATTTCTCTACATAAGGGAAGTATGGGAAAAGAATATGAGAGACTTGAAGCAGGAGTGCTTATAAGTTCTGCATTATTTCTCCTATCTGCTTAGAGTTGGGCAATTAATTGCAATGGCTTCATTTTCTGAATTACAGTAAATGTTAGTTTATAGACAGATTTGGCCAAGTTTCTAAGAGTTTACAATTTAGTTTCTATCTTTCTTTGGCAGAGTGCAAATTTCACATAATGTTTTAAATTAAGATAAGGAGCAAATTGCATTGCCTGCCTTAAATGTATCCAATCCTCAGGTAGCAGGCCCTGCTCTTGGTAAGTACACAGTATAAAATTACCCTATGCACATTCAGTGCAAACTAGGATTTCTACAAACTTATTTTGCAAGCCAACAATTATTGTTGCCCTAACAATTGCAGGCTGGGATTTTGAAGAGGAGAAAAGCTGCTGCAGAGAGGAAAAAGTGGGAACAAATGTTTGTCCATGCAAAATACTGTACAAAGCACTTTGGAATTTGGGTGTTGTTACATTTTTCAACAGGAAAAATGTACAGTTCAGTATATTTCTTTCCCTAAAGTTCATCTACTGTTTTGCTTAGGATGTGCAGAATATTTCTATTTCCAAAAATTTGAACATTAAAATTATTATTTCAAATCTGAGACAAAATGCATGTGTTTTGAGATATTTATTTTGTGGTTATGTCTTAAATATTATATAAAACTTGATTGTTTCAAGAGGCATCATCTTGACTGTTACAGCTGTTTCTAGCCTAGTCAGTATATTAGAAGGAAGTAATCATTCTGCTTTTGGTTTAGTCTGGATGAGTGATGTGGGAATGGAGAGGAAGCACATAGCCAGATGGAATATGACTGTTTGCAATTGTATGCCTGCCAACCTGCTTGGTAAATAACTAATTCTTTTTTCTTTTTTAGCTCACATGCAGAAATTAAGCATTCATGAATGTGGGACAGTTTTATGAATGCTGCTGTGTTCCACTTTATTGGCAGTCAGGCAATGCAAATGTATAAATGTGTTTAGACGTATATGTATTTATGTGTGTTACACTATATGTATGTAAGTATGCATCAATTTGCTCTACACACATGCTGGTGCAAGTGATAGAAACATGTTTGATTGGCTTGCATGTAAGCTGATGCAAACAGAAAATAATGACAAACATGACAGTCTTCATTGCCAAATTGTAAATCTTTTGACAGTAACTAATGAAAAGGCAAGTATTTAGAGAGACAGCAATTAAGGCTTGGAGAGATCATGTTTAGCTGCTTTCTGAGTAGTTCTCAAGCTGCTTGTGAAAGGTAATCAGACAGAGACATGGGAATAGTCCAGAACAGATATCCATATATGGAGCAAAGAACAAGAGTAGGATATCACAAGAACATATATGAAGGAGAAAAAAACAATGTCAACAGTGTACAAAGAAAACCTATATAAGATGTTTTGTAGATGGCATTTTGTACCGGTAAGACTGGCGAAGATGTTTAAAGATAAATCAGCTAAGTGTTGGAAATGCCATCAGACACCCGGAACATATTATCATGTATGATGGACATGCGTAGAAGCTAAAATAGATTAGACAAATATACATACATGGTTGGAAAAGATGATAAAGCAATATACAGATTTAAAACCTGAAATATTTCTGTTGGGGATGATACCTGAAAGCATAAAGAAAAGACATATTTAATCATTCATGTATTAACTGCAGCTATAATAATATTTGCTCAAAACTGGAAAAGTGAAAAAATTCCGATGGAAGAGAATGTGATCAGGAAAATATTAGAATGTGTAGAAATGAACAGATTAACACAGGTAATTAAAGAAAAAGAACAAACTGAATATTATATGATATAGGAACTATTTTATCAATTGTTGAAAAATAAAAATGGAAGTTAGAAATTAAATATATGAATATAGAGTGGAAGGAGTAAAGAAGGGGATCATTATAATAATAAGCCATATTATATATAGTAGTTTGAAATAAGAATATCGTTATTGTTGTTACGGTAAGAATTTTGTAGTAATTATAAATGTTCTTGCACTCGATATTTGTCCTCAGATGACACACTGTTTAAATGAAAGATGGACTTTTTGTAAAAATTAAAAAAATATATATATATGAAGGAGAAATGTTGTTTACACACAATATCTACACTATTGACCATATACACTTTTGTTATTATTTATTTGATTGGTTAATTTATATCTCCCTAACATTCAGAAATTCATAGTAATGTGTATGGGGCCTGCCTTCATTTTTTTCTCTACATTAGCAACCCCAAGGTAACTTGGGCTAGGAGAGACTGGCTGTAGTGGTCCAAAGTTACTGAGTTTCCATGGTTAGGGCTGTCAAAACAGCATAATGACTTTCTAAATATTTAGAATACATTTTCTCATCTTTTTAGAAAAAATGTAGAAATGGGGCTTCATATGTTCATAGTTAAAAATTGGTACACTCTTCCATTGCGAAATCTGATGAGTAAAAACCCAAATGTAAAATATGAATTGGTATATATTTGCTGTAATCCTTGCAAGAATCCTCTACGTAGATCAGTATTAAACTGATCTGAGAAAAGAATTGAATTTTGAGTTCTCAGGTTTAAAAGTTAGTCTCAGATAAATAATGCAGTATTTGAAATGTGTGTTAGCTTGTTCATTCTAAACATATAATATTACAGATTAAACCAGTGTTCAGACTTTCAGTTCTGCAGAATGTGCCTATTTCTTGTTTTAACTCCCTAAATGCAAATTCAGATAATTTATGCAGTGCATATAAATAATTAGTACCAATAATACAGAAAACAGTTTAGCAGTTTACATATGGAAATTGAATTTTTTATTACAAAACTTAGATTGGTTTCTTTTCTTAATTCAGTCATTTTCTGCATCCTCCTAAAAGCAAAACGCTCTGATTCTCATCATTTATTTATTGCAGAAAGAACTTGATGTATTGTTCTTTGAATTTCTTCCTACCATTAGCTTGAAATTTTTATAAGCAACTTTGCAGATGATCAGGTGAAAATAACCTCTCTTTCGGAAAAAGACTGATTTTGACCTGTGAGGCATTTCTAACATTGCCAGATGAAATGCCATTTAACTATTTCATTTATTTTTAAGGTTCAAAACAGCTGTGACTGAATGCAGGGCAAGTAGTCATATTTGTGGATTAGCCAACTATCAAGTGGGATGGGCAATCAGGTACAAATCCTCCTATTTCTCTAAAGTTACACTTTCAGTATATCAGAATCAACCTGGGAATAAGAAAAAATTGCAGGGCTGGGCTGGAGACATAATTAATGATAAAAAATAATATTTGGAAATGGGCAAATAATAAGCCCATCCACAAAACAGAAATAACTTCTTGGTCATATTTGTTTGGACATCTGTGCATATTTCTATACAAGATTTTCAGCAAATTAAGGGCTTGAATTTTACAGCTACTGTGTTTTCCCAAAAATAAGACCCTGTCTTAGTTTTTTTGCCACCAAAAAAGGCACCAGATCTTATTTTGGGGGGATGTCATCCACTGACCAACCTCACTTTCATGCATTGCCTCCGGCCTTCTTTTTGCTGTCAAAGGCCTTCAGGAACTTCTTCTTTGGCCGGCAAGGCTTTCCTGAGGCCTCTGCAGCCGATAACAGAGCTCCAGATCGATCCAGAGCTTTGTTATCAGCTACAGAAGCCTTCAGAAAGCCTTGTCAGCTGGCAGCAAAAGAAATGGGCTGGCAAGCAGGTATCAGGGTTTGCGAGGCCTGGCTACAACTGTCCAAAAGTAAGTACTAGGGCAGTTCCAACTCCCCATCCCCATTTTAATTTTTACCTGTCCACTCTGGAATGAGCAGATCTTAATTAGGGGTTATTTTGGGGGTAGGGCTTATATTGGGCACATGTGTAAAAATCAAGCTATGACTTAAGGCCCTGTCACACTGCCCAACGGATGAAAAACGTTAGTAAAAAGGACACAACGGACGAGAAAAATCTTCCATCCGTTGTTATCTGCTCTCAAAAGGGGCAAAAATTTGCATAACCAGAGCAGATAACACGGAAAGGAACGGACGCCTGGAGGATGCAGAGCGGATGGAAAGCGGATGCGGAACGGAAGCCTAGCGGGATGGAAGTGGATGGGAGCAGATGGCACATCCGCAAGGCTTCCGGGGGACCTCAGCAAAGCGACGCGGAAAGGATGAAGCGGATGCAGAGCGGACGCAAAACGGATGAAGTGGAAGCACAGCGGATGCACAGCGGATGAAGCGGATGCAGAGCGGAAGCCTAGCGGATGCAGAGCGGAAGCCTAATGGATGCCTGGCGTTAATTGCGCATGTGGGGGGATGCATTGTGTAAGCCTCACGGATATAAAGGGAAGCAGCTCGGAAGCAGGTCACCATTTCGGAGGAAAGAGGTTAATTGCGCATGCGGGGGGGATGCATTGTGTAAGCCTCGCGGATATAAAGGGAAGCAGCACGGAAGCAGGTCACCATTCGGTAGGAAAGGTTAATTGCGCATCGCGGGGGGATGCATTGTGTAAGCCTTGCGGATATAAAGGGAAGCAGCTTGGAAGCAGGTCACCATTCGGAGGAAAACTGCTGCCGGACGCATTGACTGCCTTGCCTGCCCTGCCTGCATGCCTGCCTGCAGCCTTGCTGCAAGCCTTCCTGTCAGCCTGCCTCCCAGCCTCCTGTCAGCCTTGCTGTCTGCCTGCCTGCCAGCCTTGCTGCCAGCCTGCCTTCCAGCCTCCCTGCCAGCCAGTCTGCCTGCCAGCCTTGGTGCCTGCCTGCCTGCCAGCCTTGGTGCCTGCCTTCCTGCCAGCCTTCCTGCCAGCCTTGGTGCCTGCAAGCCTCCCTGCCAGCCAGCAACCCCACAATCATGGGGAAGAAGAGAAAGCAGCAACATGCCGGCATCCCTGCAAGAGGGACAGGGCACTCTCCCGCCCCCCTGTCCCTGACTCTGCTTCTGCTGGGGCTTCTGCTGCTTTTGTTTCTGGAGGAGCTGATGATGCTGCTTCTGGCGGTGGTGCTTCTGCTCGTGGCTTACTCTGCTGAGGCTGCTCCTGGCGGTGGTGCTTCTGCTGGTGCACACCCTGCTGAAGCTGCTCCTCGTCTGCTGGTCCTGCTCATACTCCTGGACTTGCTCGTCCTGCTCGTGCTCCGGTCTTGCTCGTCCTGCTTGTCGTGCTCGTGCTCCTGGTCCTGCTTGTGCTCTGGTCCTGCTCGTGCTCCTGGTCTTGCTGGCGCTGCTTGGTGCTTACTCTGCTGCTGCTGATCCTGGTCCTGCTGCTCTGCTGCTGCTGCTGATGATTATGATCCTGCTGGTGATGATGATGATGATGATCCTGCTGGTGCTGCTGCTGCTGGTGGTGTGGAGGAGCAGCCCCTACTACCTGGGAGCCCCTCTGATGAGGGCCCATCTGGTCCTGCCAAAGGGAGGAAGAGGCATATGCGGGGACAGGAGAGGAGGCAATACTCTCATTGGAGGGAACACGAGGATGAGGTGCTGGAGTGGCTGAGAGAGAATGACTATCTGTGGCGAAGGGACACCGTCTCTACAGGGACACCAAGCGGAAGCATGCTGCTTGGAGAGAGAAGGCGGAGAATCAGGGCTACACTTCGGAGGTGCTCCTCGGCTGGTGGAAGCACATGCACACCTGGTACGGGAAGCTGCACCTGAGAGAATCTGGCCAGGCCACGGTTAAGCTGACGGACAGAGAGACCTACGTCATGGCCAGGAGCAGCTTCCTGGAGGGTGAGATCGCCACTGAGGAGCACCAGCAGCCTCTCTCACTACCTCTCTCTCTGGCAGCCTGCTGAGAGCCAGTCCTCTTCCGGCGAGAGTCAGCTCCTGTCTCCAGGCAGGTTTCTGTGGGCGCACGGCGGAGAACCCGTGGACAGGTGTTTTAACCATGGGGGAGTGCGTGGAGGACTCCCTGGTGCGGTGGAGAGAAAGGAGACGGCACGTCCACCACAGCCCTCCCGCATCCACCCCCAGCTCCACCTCCACAGAAAGGCAGAGAGCCAGACCGGAGGGGCAGACCACACTGTCCTGCTGGAGATCAGGGACACCATCCGGAGCAGCATACATCTCCTCTCTCAGCTGGTCCACACCGACTCCTCATCCTCCAACCGCAAGCCCTTCCTCACCTATGTCAACCAGACCCTCACGGACATGGCGGAACCCCAGTACCAGGTGGTGAAGGACCGGATCACCGAGCTGCTTCACACCCTCCAGACCCAGAGGAACCTGCTCCCACCCAGTCAAGGTCTGCTCCCCCACCCCAGGTGATGTCCCTCCCATTCCAAGGCTTTCCACAGGCCCTCACCTACCAGGGCTACGGCTACCAGGAGGTCCAGCAGCACAGGCAGCAGCCCTTCCCAGTCCAGGCACAGACTCATCGGACGCCACTGTTGCCACCGGTTCACTGATGCCACCGACGCCACCCATGACTCTGATGCCACCAATGCCACCGACGCCACCCATGACACTGATGCCACTGATGCCAACAATGCCACCATGACACTGATGCCACCCACCACCCACCGATGTCACCAACGCCAATCCTCACCCAGCTACAGACCAGACAGCCCCACAACACTGCTCCTTCCTCCACCCCACAGCCAAGCCCGGCCTCAGTACATCTGTCCTTGGACTGGGGCTGACACCCCATGGCATGGAGGAAGGGACTCTCAACATCACGGGCTGAGCCAGCTGTCCGAGAGCTTTTTCAACACACCATCCCTGTTTGTCCCTCGGGGCCAGGCACCCCAGTGGGCTTCAGACCAGCACTCCAGCACAGCCACCTCCACAGCACCTGGACCCTTCACCCCCTGAGACTGGGCACACTCCGAGTGACCAAGAGGAGTGCCAGACTGGCTGGCTGGCTACCTGTGGACTTTAATTGGACACTTGACTTGGTCATTTTTCTTTTACAGCTTGTTGTTAACAAAGTCTATCTTGATTCACACACACTTGCTTCATTTCTTTTTTTAATAAAGTCTTGGTGGAAACTTTAGAAATGGTTTAAGCCTTTGCATGCTTTGTGGGATGGGTTAAGATAGCAGTGGGGTGGGCAGGGATGCCTTTGGGATGGGTAATAGCTGTGGATAGATAAACTCCAGTGCAAGCATAGTGGGACTGTATGGTCCACCTCCCAGGTGCCACACCTATGGCCCTTTATATCAATAATAATGTAATAATCATCCACACATCAACATAAAACACAACTCTTTATTAAACGCCCTGTTCATTGTAGGCCCACCCAACATACATGGCCCAATCTCATCAGTGTGATGAGACAGGCTGAAGGAAAGCATCCATTAAGCATCTATCATTCTGTCTTGCCACTCCACCGCTCCAGCTGGGAGTTGCACCAGTGTTTCAGGAGGTTGCGCTGCTTCTTTCCCTTCACGTGAGGCTCTGTTGGGGCCTTGCACATCCTCAGTGTCTAATCAGGTTTTGCCCTTGCCTCCATTCCCCAGGCTCCATGTCCCATTGCCTTGTTGGAGGTCCACAAGCCTGTTCTGCAAGACTGGGTAGCGGGTGCACATGAGATTGTGCAGGATGCAGCAAGCTTCCACGATCCTCCTCACGGTCTCTGGGCGATGCTGCATGATGGTGAGAAGTACCTGGAACCTGTTGGCCAGGATGCCAAAGGCGTTCTCCACCACCCGCCTTGCCCTGGACAGCCTGTAGTTGAAGATCCTCTCTTCACGGTGAGGCATCTGGAGGTGTAGGGCTTCATGAGGTAGGTTCTGAGGGAGAAGGCGTCATCCCCACGATGAAGTAGGGCACATCTTGTGTGTCATTGGGCAGGGGGTCTGGATCTGGGAAGCCCATGATGAAGTTGCGTTCCAGCCCCTCCTGAGGTCACTGGAGTTGTATACTTGGGCATCTGAAGCTTGACCCGTTGCCTGAAGCATCGATGTAACATGAATTTGTAGTCAGCATCGACCATGGCGAAGAGGACGATGCTGAAGAAGACCTTGTAGTTGAAATAAGTGGACCCCGACTTGGCTGGAGCTTTGCAGGCCACGTGCTTGCCATCGATGGCTCCAACGTGTGGGGAAAGTTCCACCTCTGATACCACTGCTCTGCAATTTTCTTCCATCTTCTTCAGCGGTGGGGCACTGGAGAGCTCCTCCAGGTATTCTTCGATGATGCCTGCACCACCTCTGACCACAATGCTGATGGTGTTGTGTGGCACCCTCCAGCCGTACTGCATGCTCCTGTATGTGTTCCAGAGGCCAGGTGGCGCAGAGTCAGTGCCACCTTGAGCCCAGGGTCCAGGCTGGGCGGAAGTTGGTGTTTGCCTTGGTCAACCTGGGTGTCAGCCACTGCACAACTTTGTCAAACATGGCTGGAGCATCCTCATGAAGTTTTGGAATGCAAGAGTGTCTTCGTTCCTGAGCTCCACCATCAGCTTGTTGTACAGTCCGTACTCTGCTCTTCTCTCCGATCCATCTCGGACCCAGACGCTTCTTGGCCGTCTCCTTTTCTTCCCATAGTAGAGTTCACAGAGCCTGTAGAGGCTTTGCACTGTTTGCAGAATGATGGTAGCTGCCAAAAAGGACTTTGTTACGATCCATGGTGGAGATAACTGGATGCTGTGGAAGAGGAAGAGTCAGATGAAGGCTGCAGAGTCTGCACAGCTGGTCTGCTGGTCTGAAAAGTGAGATCCAGATGAGTTGCTCCCCCTTTTTATAGGCAGTATAGGTTTTACATTATGTGCCCTTTGCATCCTCTAGGCATCCTCTAGACATCCTTTATATCCGGATAGGTCCCCTCTGCGAACGTTTTTTCCATTTTAAATGCTTTCTTTGCGAGCTGCATCCGCTTTCATCGTTTCTGCATCCGTTCTGCTCCCGTTCCGCGTCCATTCCGCTTCGTCCCTGCGTCCTTTTACCGCTGGAGCGGATCGAGTTGGGCGAATGCTTTAGCGGATGCCTAGCGGATTATAGCGGATGGCGTAACGGATGCAGAATGGATGCCTAGCGGATGGCTAGCGGATGCAGAACGGACGCATTGGATACATTTTCCGCCGCAAAGTTTTGAGCAGCTCAAAACCCTCTGAGCGGATGAAATGTCAATAGACGGATGCTGGATGGATAAAGAGGAAGCAAAACGTATGCAGTGAGTACAAAACAGAAGTATCGCATTAACCAACAGATGGCAAGTGTTTTTCTCTGTTTTACATCCTCTTTCCATCCGTTGGTGCAGTATGACAGGGGCTTTACTTTCAGGGTAGGTTGTATTTTCGGGAAAACGGTATGTATATCATTTTTCATGGAATTTTTATCTATTTTTAGTAATATTTGTGGTGTATGTTTCCTTGAAAAAGTTTTGTGCAATGTAAAATAAAATATGATCCATCCATTATCAGTCTGCTAAAATAAATCATATTTTTGTAATGAAAATGTTTTCTACTTAAAACTAATGGCATTTGATATACAGAAAGTATAACAAACTAATTTATCTTTAATTATCTCTCACCTTTTGTGTAGACAGTAGTTTGATTTTAAAAGTGGGGGGCATGAAATTAGAATTATGCATATATTCATTTCTAATTCTAACTATTGGGGATGCAATTCATAAAAAATAGTGAAATTAAACAACTTCTAACCTACAACGAAAGACAAAAGTTGGAAGTATGAGTATTAAGCTTGAGTTTTTAAAAAAATATGTTGAGACTCTAGAAAGAGTGTAGAGAATATAAATAATCTAATTATATAAGATTATATAAATAATATAATCTTTATATAAAATAAAATATATATAAATAAAGATTATATAAATAATATAATCTTTATATAAAATAAAGATTATTAGAGGGCTGGAGGCTAAAATATGAGGAACAGTTGCAGGAACTGGATATGTGTAGTCTAACAAAGAGAAGGACTAGGAGTGACATGATAGCAGTCTTCCACTATTTGAGAGGCTGTCACAAAGAGGAGATCCTATTTTCCAAAATACCCAAGGGCAAGGACAAGAAGTAAATAGATGAAAACTTATCAAGGAAAGGTCCAATCTAGACCTAAGGAGAAATTTCCTGACAGGGATAACACTTAATCAGTGGCACATTCTATATTCAGAAGTTCTGATGCTGCCTCAATGGAGCTGTTTAAGAAGAGATTGGAAAGTCATTTGTCCAGAATTGTATATAGAGTCTCCTGTTTAAGCAGAGGTCTGAATAGCAAGGTTGCTTCCAACTCTGTTCTGTTATTTATCTTCAAGTTTACAAATCAACAATCTATGCTACCATAGATACCAACATCTTTAGTTTGATATTCTTCTGTAAGAAGAATAAAGTTCAGACCCTTTGCTTGGAAAATACTTTAAAAGTGGTGTCCCTTTATAAAATGAGCAGAACAGAGAACCTAATTTAGCTTTTTCATCTCACTAGTATCACCAGGGCAAGAGATGTTACTCCAACAGTATATTCCGGTTTGTGCAGATCATATTAACTGAGAGGAAAACATGAAACAGAGCAAACATAAAAGTTCTACATTTCTTCAGGGCTGGGATATGGGAAAGATAGACAGCAAAGGCAAAGCTGTAAATTACTCTTGCATACCAATTATTGAGACTACTATTCCTTTGTAAATCTAAGTCCCAGATGCACTCTTTTAGCATTTCCACATTAGTATAAAAAAAAAATCTTGTGAGGAAACCAGACTAGAAAATTTTCATCTGAATTTAAATTTGTCTTCAAAAATTGTAAAGGAAAAAAATTGTAAAGGAAAAAAATTTAAAGATTAAAGAGCAACCAGATATGTCTTTCCACTAATTTCATCTTCAACCATAGCATTGTGTTTAATGCATATTTATTGGGGTCTATGACAACACCCCACAGCCAACTTGCCACGGCCAGCTTGCCATAGCCAACTTGCCATGGGGCAGTTCACCAGAGACAAGTGTTACACTAATATTGAAGAAATAGTGGAATAGAATCATGAAAAAAGGATGCCAAAGAAATGAAATGTGAAAGACAAATATTAAAATATTTTTGAACTATTGTAAATGATTAAATTGAATTGTTGAATTGACCCACAATTAGTCATCCTATGGTGAGTTGGCTGTGGCAAGTTGTCTGTGATGAGTTGTCCCATTCCCATGTATTTTATTGAATGCACATCTCAGCTTACCATGAGAAAACAATCAAGTTGTTTCACAATAATTTTAAAAAATACAATCTGAGCTTTTAGAAGAAGTGAACTCAGGAACTAATAGTGAACTATCTGCAGTTACCCATCTTCTCTCTAGGGTCAGATCTGGACTCAATTTAACAGCTAAGGAACAGCCTTTGAACATTTTATTTTTCCACATTTTTAAAAAATGCATAGATATTGCTTAGCTCTCTGAATAATTTGATCATAAATCTCTGTGATGCATTTAATATGTGAATCATAATATATCTCACTAGCTCTCTTAATATATCACATAATAAAACGAATATCCATTCTGAATAACTAAGATATACATTTAAATATAAATGAAGAATTTTTAAACTAATCCATATCTATCATGTTAGAAGATAACACATCTCAAAACATATGGTACCTCCATTGCCACAAAAAATGACAGTAACATTTGGATTTATTAGAATAACTGTCATCAAATTGTAATCTTTATTATTCCATGCATACATAAAATGGTGAACCTGGTGTCAGGGTTCCAGAAAACCTGAACTACAATAAAAAACTTAGAGACAGGCATTTTCTCAAAGTTTCCTTTTATTACAGTAGGTATACTGGAACATCTGGGAAAACCCAAATCTGAAAGTTCTGGGTTTTCCTCCATCCACCTCCTGCACCCATCATTCCATCACTTGCCCCAATCACCATCCGTTTCAACTTGAGACATCCCTTCAACCACTCCTCAACCAGGTGCAGGAATAATATGACCTTGACTTTAAAGAAGAATGTTATTATGTCTAATCACATATGTTCATGAAATTCCGCTCTCCCAACTTCCCAAGTTCAAAAATGTGGTAGCATGGAAGCTTCTGGTGCTAACATGGCTTCCAAAGCTGACATATTTGGATAGGACAAATGGAATGGAAACAAAAGACACAAGTTGCTAGGAGACTGTAGAAAATTTAATAAACTGATTTAATTCAACTTCTCATTTTTATATTTGTGAAAAAGAAATGTTGGTTATCCAAACTAGGCTTCTGATGACTTTTTCTTCTTGTGGTAATAATTGTTCTGTATGATTGATCTGAATGGTCTACATACAACATTTTTTATATGAAAAGCAGACTGATTGAGGGATGGTTGGTTTTGTGAAAGATCTCTAAAGCCCAGTAAACATATTCATTGATAGTTTTGGGAAGCACAGGTTGGTTCTTAAGTTTGTAGCTTTCTCTTCTTTAGATGCTAAAACTGTGGGGTTTTTTACTCATAGCGGCCAGAAAAGTGAGAGTGTAAATATTAAGTATGGAATGGCAATCACCAGTGTCTCCATGTGGAGATCAAAGGCAGATAGCTTCTCTTCTCTTCCCCTCCATAAGAAGAAAAGAAGTTCTGTTGAATGGATTTTTTCTGGAAGTCCCTTAAAGCCTTTGAGTTTTTTTTTTTTTACATTCTGAAATACGATGATAGGAAATTGTCAGCTCTGTGAAGTAGCCAAAAAGCAAGCACAGCAGGGTTTCCAGGGTGCTCTTTATTGCAGTATGATAGAATACTAAAAATTTGAAAGCCTGGCTAAGTTTCTCTCAATCCCATCTAGCTTTTCTTTTATATGCTCACCTCTTTTTCAGGATTGAGTAATTTTTCTCAAACACCCTCCATAACAGTTCATTTATTTCTTCTCTGTCCTCAAATTGAGATCTACATCCTTGATAGAAATGTCCCTACTTATTTTTAAATTAAAAACAGATTTACAGATACTAGAGATGGATCGGATTGTTACCATTATCCAAAGAACTAGCAGAACATATCATTCAAAATATCCATTTATTTCCTATTTTGAGACAAATATTTTGTATCCAATATTTTCAAATTTTGGCATACTGAAACTTGTTTGAAAGCCTGTGAAGAAATCCTAGAGTTTTAAGTCAGATCAGTGGTTGCCAACCAGTGGGCCGTGGCCCACAGAGAAATGTCACCCCCAGAGCACCCCACAAAGCAATCAATGCAGGCTGCGGGGAACACAAAGCTGCACTGCCCATATGGCCTGCGGGAACCCTCCCCGCCCATTCCCTCCTTACCTGGCAAACTTGCCTGCTAAGTTGCTATTTTTCCTTTTTTTTTTCCCCGACCATCAGCTGTTCTGCTGTGCCGGGAGATTTAGATTAGCTAGAAAGCAGGAAACCATTGGATTTCTTTGCTTTCTAGCTAATCTTTAGATCTTTGGACTGAAGCTTCTATTATGCAATGCAGGTAGCCAATGGCAGAGTCATCAATCTCTCAGTGAATCTATGATTCCTTGAGCAACTCAATCTCCTGCCTGCTTTGCCTGATTTTGGGTAAAAATTGCTCTTTTTGATAAAAAAATCAATATTTACATAAATATTTATAATATTTACATACAAGCCATTCCCAGCTGGTCACATGACCACCAAGCTACACCCACAGATTAGGCCATGCCCTCAGAACCGGTTGTTAAGAAATTTGAATCCCACCCCTTCTGTGTGTGTGAGAGAGAGAGGGAGAGGGAGGAGAGAGAGGTTAGATCAGATCTCTCTCTCTCTCTCCTATCTCTCTCCCACCAATGTCAGCAAGCCACCAATAGTCAAAATTCATATTAGTGGTCCCCGGGATTTAAAATTATGAATTTGGTGGTCCCTGAGGTCCAAAAGATTGGTGACCCCTAGGTTAGACTGCAGAATAATAAAAGAAAAAAGAAATATCAGAAGAAGGTTGCAATGTCAAATCACTTCCATGTTGTTTTCAAGAAAATGCTTTGGATTTGAGTCTCCCTAATTTTAGAATTAATATACCTGAAAAAGAGATATCTTCCCTTGCAATTAGTTTTTCGAGCAAAAGGAAAAATAGGAAAGCAAGCATAAAGGAGATGGGATTTTTCTGAGAGATAAACTTGTTGTGTAGAGCCCATATTTGGTTAAATTGTTGTTAAAATAGTGATTCTGATCTTAACAGAACAATCAAATTTCCTTAAAAAATTCAGTTTTCTTTCCATACAGATTCATACTCTCCGAATTGCTGTATTTCCCACCTCTTTCCTCCCCCTGCACAAGATTTAAGATGAATAATTGCAACTTTCTTGAAGCAAGCGCTACACAGAATTTTAGAAAGTACTTGGAAGATTTATTGAACCAACCTCAGTATACAATATGTGTATGTGTTTCAGGCTGTAAAGTTTTTCTTTGGGGAAAAATATTTGTCAAGTGTGGCTACATCGAACATTCATTAGACATAAATGCCTTAAATTAGAACAGTTCTCTGTTTCATGAATCAGAAAGAGCTGCATTTCCTGGAGTAGTCAGTGCACATGCTGAAGGTGATCCCAGGGTATTGAATGAATGATCTTTTTTTGTTTTGGTGGAGAAGAGATTCTTGAATGTAGGTGCATTCTATATTGCCAGGCCAATGGCAAAAAGAAATGCAAATAGTACATTACAGTGTCTACCAACTTGAATTATTTACAATAGCAATTTATCTCAATAACTTCTAATATTTTTCTTCCTGTAGAAATGAAAAAAATGTTTCTAGTGGAAATTATCTGAAATAATATATTCTTGTAATTTTTAAAATTAAAAAAAATGACAAGTACTACTTTCTTTTTGATTGAACTCATACTCAAAATCTAAGAAAATCTATAGGGAAGCACTATAGGGAAGAGGTAGACTAACTTACAATGGGCGTGAGCAGTTTGCACTGCTGTAGCTGAGGAACTTTGACAACTGTAGCACCTTGAAGAGTTTGAATATAATGCTTACAGTCCTCATGTTTGGCTGCTGTGTATCAGAATGCTTTGTGTAGAACAGCCATCAGGAATGGCTTTTATGAAATCTCTTTTCAAGGCGCTGTAATACTGTTGACTGGACTATATATTTAGAACTTTTTGGTTCTAGGAGAAATTGGTCAATGAGAAAGATGACCTTTGAAATGGTGGAATTGATTTTTTAAAAAGAAGACAAGCTATTAGGAATAACTTATACCCTAGAAATCCTTCCACTGCATAAAAATTGGATCAGAGGGCTCAGAGGTCACTATTCCATCTAATATGCGGTATGGGTTTAACGTAACAGTCATGGATATGATACAATAGATATGATAGATATATGCAAAGAATGTTGCTGTCTGACTATTTATTCTTTGTTCACACTAATTAATTATTTAATTATTTAATTTAATTATTCTTTGTTCACACTTTTAAATGTATATTTAGAATGTATATTTAGAATCCTTTCCAGGATGTAAGCTGACATTGCTTTTTAAATACAATTACCCTTTCATTGGACTTCTAAGGATAAGAAAAATCTTAATGTCTAATGTACTCTGTACATTACATACAGTATGTAAATATTGCATCTGGGGAGAGGGTGTTCAAGATCTAGAACTTGGATGGGTGATTTGGGGCTAGTCACTCCAACTAATCTGTAGGAGGGTTGTTTTTCTGAGGATAAAGTTAAGGAAGATCTCCATATAAGCTGTTTGATATCCTGGCTGAAAAGGGGATAAGAATTTGATAAATCTGACAGACCTATTGAGTAACTATTAAAGAAATCTAGAGAGCCAAACAATTAATAAAGGACTTCCAGTGAATTAATAAATGCCAGATCTTTATTTTATTGGAAAAATCTGGACATCTATAGTGTGTTAAGAAAGTGCATATGAGCTGTTATTTTTATCTCTAAGCCAAACTTGCTTGTTTGAGCTCATATGCAAGCATGTGAGGAATAAAATCCTTCATTGTATCATTTTCATCACTGTGCATCAATAACTGGAAGAAGCTTTATAACTTCAGGCTATTTCTGCTTTCAAAACCCTTCTTGGGATTTTTTTCAATGTTTTAACCTGAGTTTAACATTTCCCTTAAAATTCTTGATGTCTTTTATGAGACTGAAGTATAATATTTCCGAATATACCCACTTTTAAGACAGGGTTTCAAATTGAAGCTACATGGATTCGGTAAGAATACAAACCTTTTACTGAACTCATATTCTTTAATCTTGGAATATGATGCTTACTTCCATCATTTTGAAGAAGAAAAAAAGATTACAGGAAATATAGAGTTATTATGAAACCTTTTATGAAGGGAATTTCAGACTTTCCAGTATAGTAATCACCTAAAATAATAAAAATGTTTTGTGACTCTTCCAATTAATAATGCTGCTGTTGCTGACATCAACAGCAGCAATAATAATAATTGTGTTGGCACTTACTGGAACAATTATGTGTGGTCTTTTGCACTGTACTTTGTAAAATCAAGATGCCAATTCCCATCATTCCAGTCAGGTGGCCTGCGATGATGGGATTGAATTTTTGGCACCTGGAGGCAAACCAGTGGGAAGAAAGCTCCTACTGAAACCTTTTTTGTGAAAGACCAGCCTCTGATGGCAGTTGGTGAGACCTCCTACAAAAAGCAGCATATTTCACTACATGCTAATGAATGGAGATGCCTCCAACACACTTTTCTATTAGATGCAGTTATCTTCTGCTAAAAATGCCACCATGGCTGTGGTGACCCTTCTAGAATGGAATAGATTTTAGAATGGCCTTTCTAATCTCTAATCTCTGTGGCAAGGGTTGGAGCCTCCTATAGGGGAAAGTAAAAATATTTCCAGAAACAGGGTTTGGGTGTCGTTTGCCATTGGAGGAAAGCTAGGAGTGCCTGTGATGACCCGGGGCATGGCCCAAAGGCAACACAGTCACATAAATAAGAAAAGTCCATTTAATACCTCCAACTTTGCCTCCATTGTCCAGTTACCTTTGGCTGGAGAAAAAACTCTCCCAAATCAGTCTTTAAGTGGAGGAAATTCAGTCCGAAAATAAAGTACATATAACCGTAAATAAAAATCCACAGAAACCACACTGCAGCAATTAACTGGACAAGGCAGGATAAGGAGTTGCAGACTTCAAAGGCCAACAAAATACACACAGTTGGGAAGATGGCAGGAACCCAGATAAGCCTCGACATTAAAAGGTAACTCACAATTTGCTTCCCACGAATTGTTGTGCACAAATTCCCTTTTTAAACACTGTGTTCCCAGCTGCAGCTAATGAAGGGAATCAGGGCCCTTTCCTCCCCCATAAGCCATGCAATTCATGTTGCTTCCTTCTTTGTTTCTCCCTGTGTGCCCCAAGATGAAGAGGGGGTGGGCCTGGATTTTCCTCTGAATTCCCTCTGCCTTGTTCTACCTCTCCCCTGCTCTGCCCAGCTGGACTTTGCCCTTCCCCAGTTTCTTCCAGAGCCCCACTCCCATTTCCTGTCAGCTGCTTGGCCTCCCCCTTGGAATCAGATTCCGTCAGGGGCATGACAGTGCCTGAAGAACCTTGCAACCTGTCCAGAGTTCTAACTACACATGTCCAGCTGGATAACTATAAGAAACTTCCTAGCTGAGAGTGAGTACAGTAACACTCTTCTATTTATTTTCCATAGCAGTTTGTATTCATTGCCATGCTTTGACTTTATGGTGATGAGAGATAGGCAGATAGTAAATAAAAGCTACCATGAGATATTGTGCTTGCATGTTCAGTATGATAGCTTAATCTCTCATATTGTCTAAGATAATTTGATCAGGTAATTTACATTATGCTGTACAATATTTGCAATCTGCTGGTATCTCTATTCTCTTTTTCCTGAACTGGAAGTGCAGATAATCTATGGGTTATGAGCGTTCCATTAGCAAATGTTTGAAGTTATGCAATAAGCGCCCCCTAGCATTTATGAACAACTCCTGAAATTACAAATGTTGCAAGCACCACCGCAGTTGTTTGCTCTTATGAATGACCACAAAGTCCCATCTATCCCCTCCCCATCAAGCCATTTGGCAGTGAAAAATGTGGACTGGAAGTGTGCACAAACAGCTTGAAGAAGTTTCAACAATGCAAAAGGAGGTACAGAAGGCTATGCGTGGCCTTCCAGGCCTTTCCTGCCTCCAGAGCCTTCATCAAGCCGTTTGGCAGCAAAAAATAGCAGCAGAAGTGCATGCAAACAGTTTTGGCCATGAAAAGGGTACACAGAAGGCTGTGCATGGTCTTCCAGGACTCCTTTCCTACCTCCTACCTTAGCAGTGAAAAATGCAGATCAGAAGTGTTATATATTTGCATACTTACCTATGATAGGTTGGTCCATGGTGGCGGGAGATTTGAAGAGCCATCATTGGCC